>SRMA01024418.1:0-30534 GCA_007224835.1 Danionella cerebrum
ACCCTTGTTGTGCTGTAGCTGTTATGAGAAAACAATAAAGTTTTTCTCCTAGAAATGAATGCTGTTATAGTATTTAATACGATGAAAAAAAAACGAACACAAAAAGTTGTATTGGCACATGTTTACTAGGGGTGTAACAGTACACTCTGCTCACGATACGATACATACCGTCTAGGTTACTTGCGTAACCCCACGTTCCCTGAATAGGGAACGGAGACGTTAGTCGGGATTAGACCGACTGAATGGGGGCGACTCACCGTGAGAGCGACTGACGAACATATTAACGGGCAAATTAATTTGCAGGCATAGGTGATTGATTAGCAATCAGCCGGGTATAAAGCCGGGCGTGCCTAAGCCTCAGTATGTAATTTTCCGAGGAGCTGGACCCACTTACCTCCCAGCTTACCTCAGATCCATGACTTCCAGGGCATGGCGAAGGGTAACGTCTCCGTTCCCTATTGAGGGAACGTGGGGCTACGCAAGTAACCTAGACGTTCCCTTTCAGTCGGTCCCGGAGACGTTAGTCGGGATTAGACCGACTGAATGGGAGCCTCTGTAAAGGGCCATGCCCGAAGTCCATTCAGACAGGTCGGCACTAAACCCAAGAGAGGGGTTAGTAAGAGGCCGTTAGTACCTGAATGGGAACTCCTTCTGCCCCTGCCCGGAATACTCATTGACGGGGAAGTCGTCCAACACTGAGAGCTTCTGCTGTACTTGGTTGATGCTGACGACCAGAAGGAGGCACCCCTCGACCCGCAGGGAGGAGTGGCGGAGATCGCGTCGAGGCCCGAAGGGCTACCAGCGGGTCATCGCTCTGCAAGAGAGAGGAGGCAGAGACGGAAGTCATCGTTACGCGCCAAAGTAAGGGGAGTAACGGAACGGGTTCATACTAGCCACCTGAAGGGGGAGCTGTATAAGAACATAGAAAGGGAGCGCCAGAGAGGGACTCCCAGATCTGTACCCTAGTTCTGCGGGGACCAGGCCGGAGCAAAGCCACCACACGGAACCTGGCAGCGCTGACGGGAGAGCCGCCCGAAGGGGGAGCTCTTAGAAAGGTGTACTTCTCCCGATGACGAGGAGAGTACTGCAAGCTTACACCTGCTCCGTCCCCTAAGGGTGACTGCCACCACCCAGGACCGCAGAGGGAACAGAGCCTACATCAAGGTTGTACAACCTGATGAACGTGTTAGGTGTAGACCAGCCCTCAGCTCTACAAATGTCGGCGAGTGAGGCCCTTCTAGCCAACGCCCACGAGGCAGCGATGCCGCGAGTGGAGTGGGCCCTCAGATGGAGAGGGCAGGGAACCTCACACGCCTCATAAGCTAGGTGGATAGCCGCACTAGCCAGTGGGCAAGCCTTTGCTTGGAGACAGCGGAACCCTTACGCTGGCCTCCGAAACATATGAAGAGCTGCTGGGAGCGACGAAGCTCCCGGGTTCTGTCCAAGTAGATCCGGAGAGCTCGCACAGGACATAACGAACCCTGGGCTGGTTCTGCCTCCTCCCGGGGCAGAGCTTGCAGGGTCACCACCTGGTCCCGGAAGGGGACGGATGGGACCTTGGGGATGAATCCGGGCCTGGGTCTGATGGTAACCAGAGAATCACCAGGGCCGAATTCCAGGCAGGATTCGTCGGCGGACAGTGCCTGGAGATCTCCCAACCTCTTAATTGAGGCCAAAGCAAGCAGGAGTGCGGTCTTCCGTGAGAGGACACGCTGCTCTGCCAAACGCCAGGGCTCAAAAGGTGACTTCCGCAGCCCCGAAGGGCGACGGAGAGGTCCCAAGAGGAATGGAGGGTGGTCTAGGAGGCCGGAGGCGCCTAGCCCCCTTGAGAAATCTCACCATAGTGCGTGGCCTCCCACTGATTTCCCTTCAACCCAGAGGTGGAAGGCAGAAATAGCGGCGGCGTAGACCTAGAGGGACGATGGGGACAGCCCCCGATCGAACCTCTCCTGGAGAAGGTCAACACGACTCAGATGGGGCATGTCCCGGGGTCTTCCTGGCGGGAAGAGCACCATTCGACGAACCGACCCCACTTGCCAGCGTAGCACACTCAGTGGAGGGGGCTAACGCATGGTATAGGTAGTCACCGCGAGGGGTGGTAGAGGCTCGGGGTCCACCGCGGACAGATATGCCGTACAAGTAGGGCCCAGAGGTCTGGCCGCGGGTGCCTGTATCCCCCCCCCTTGAGTCAGATCTGGACTCAGGGGGAATCGGCCAAGGGGGGGCTGTCACGAGCGCAGAGAGGTCTGGAGACCATACTCTGTTCGGCCAGAAGAGGGCGAAAGAGTAGCCCGCGCTCGTCCCCCCTGACCATGCACAGAGGTTGTGCTAGGAGGCTTCACTGGGGAAAACGCACATAAGCGTTTGTTCCCGGGCCAGCAGTGAGCCGGCGCATCTGTCCCGAGAGGAGCCAGGGACAGGAATAGGAGCCGGCAATGGGTATTCACACGGGAGGCAGCAGGTACCTGGGCCTCGCCGAAGATGTCCCAAATCTGCTAAACAGCCTGAGGATGGAGTCGCCAATCTCCTGTCGAGGGGTGGAATCTGGACGGCGGAACCGCGATCCTGTTACACTCCGCAGGGATATGAAGGCTCGAGCGACGGAAGTCGCTCTAACTCCAGAGGAGCAGCTGTTGGGCGATGTAGTGCAGGAAGCGGGAGGGTACACCGCCCTGGTGGTTGATGTACGCTACTACCGCAGTGCTGTCAGTCCTGACCAGCACGTGCCGCCCCCGGAGGAGCGGCAGAAGCGCCGTAGCGCTAAAATGACTGCAACTAGCTCGAGACGGTTTATGTGCCAGCAAGAGCGTCTTCCGGTCCAGGCACCGGACTCTCGGTGGGAACCGCACATGGCGCCCCAACCAGTCTTGGAGGCATCGGTGGTGACCACCACACGGTTGGGGTGGCTCGAAAGAGGCACCCCAGACCTCAGAAGCACTCCGTCTTCCAGACCTTCAGGTAAGGGAGCATGTCTGCCGTGGGCAGACGTAGCGCTCCCTGACGCCATGCCCAACTCGGAACTCGCGAGAGAAGCCATTGCTGCAGTGGTCGCATACGCAGGAGCCCGAGTCGAATGACTGGGGCTGCGGCTGACATATGCCCCAGGAGCCTCTGAATTAACTTCAGTCTGACCACTGGTCGAGAGGACACCGCGAAGAGTGAGGTCAGCAAGGCCCTGGTGCGTTCTACAGATAATCGCACTAGCATGCTCTCGGAGTTCAGGTCCATCCCGAGAAAAGAGATGACTCTCACGGGGGTGAGGTGGCTCTTTTCCCAGTTGACCTTCAGACCCAAACGGTTTAAGTGCGAAAGCACCTTGCCCTGGTGTCGGATCAACTGGTCTCTGGACGAGGCTATGAGAAGCCAGTCGTCGAGGTAATCCAGGATCCGAATGCCTGCCCGGCGGAGCGGGGCTAGCGCGGCCCTGACAACCTTCGTAAAGGTGCGAGGGGATAGGGCAAGACCGAAGGGTAGGACCTTGTACTGGTAAGCATGGCCCTGGAAACAGAACCTTAGAAAGGGTCTGTGCCTTGGAACCACTTCTACCTGGAAGTACGCATCCTTCAGGTCGATTGTTGCGAACCAATCTCCAGGACGGATGCATGGTAGAATGCAGCGGACCGTCAGCATCTTGAACCGGTACTTGGCCAGGTGCCGGTTTAGACGCTTCAAATCCAAGATTGGTCGCAGCCCGCCTGCTTTCTTGGGGACCAGGAAGTATGGGCTGTAAAACCCTCGTTCCATATCAGCTGGGGTTACCGGCTCGACCGCACCTTTTGTTAAAAGGGCGTCGATCTCCTCTTGCAGGAATGAGGCGCCTGTTCGGGGAACAGGTGAAGCACACCTCGAAACCTGGGGGCGGACACGAATTGAGAATCGTGTAGCCCTGCCGGATTGTCCGGACCTCCCACTGTGAGACCCCGGGAAGCTTCCGCCAGGTTCCCAGGTAAGCTGACAGGGGTCGTGGTCGGGACGTGCCGATGGTCCCTATGGCGGGGCCGCCCGGAGGCGGACTTGTGGGCGGAATCACCAGGGAAGGACCCTGGGAGATGGTCAGATGAGGGCAGGGGTGGTGTGCCCCCGCGCTCCCTGCCATGGCCAGCGGGGCTCGGGCCCATGTCGGGATCTTCGTCGGAGACCGAGGAAGAGGAACCCCAGACCGTCGGGCATGCGAGACCGCTATTCTCGGGTAGGAAGTGAGTTCTATCTTTGACACAATAGGTGCCGCCATCCCGGAGGACGGCAGCGAGGAGTGTGTGGTGGACTCCCCCCCCCCTGGGGGAGCTGGGTCGAATCCCAGACCCAAAGAAGAGCTCGTTTCCTCCCGAGTCGCCAACCTCAGGGGAGCTTCACTAGAAACCCCCGTCTGCTTTCGAAAACCCCAGAGGTTGGCTCCGTCTTCCGCATGCAGGGGTTTTCCCCGGACCAGAGGTCGAAGGAGTAAACCAAGGCAGGAGACGTACTCTTTGGCAGCGAACAGGCGGAGAGGGTTCCGGGCCAGAAGCAACGCCTGCTGCTTCTGGCGTGGAACTATACCCAGACCCTCCGCCTGCCTCCTGATCGTGGAGACCTTTGACTAAAATCTCCACGGCGACGCCAAAGAGGCCATCCGGGGAGACAGGCGCGTACGGAAGCCGAAAATCGGTCCTCGGGACGCATTGAAGCCTGCTCAAACCACAGATGGCGTTCCTGGACCACAAGCGTGGACATCGCGTGACCGATGTTCAGCACGGCTGATCTTGTAGCACGAGGCGACAATCAGCGGCTGAAAGCGAGTCTCAGAGAGACTGCTGGTCACCACCACCCTGGTGCATGACACGGAGGACCTGTAGGGTCGCCATAGCATGCAATAATGCAGCAGATTTACCCGCAGCTGAATAAGCTCTCATCATCAGGACTGATGAGACCCCCCAGCTTTGGCGGGAACACCCGAACGAGACCGTCAAGCAGCAGCGCTGTCGGGGTAAGCACCGCGACAACCTACCCACTCGGGGAATCGAAGAGTAACCCGTATCTGCTGCATTGGCCAGAGTGGTGAAGAGGGAGGAGCTCAATCCCCTGACGGGCAGGGGAGCATGCCAGAATTAGTGAGCTCCTCGTGCTTCTCGGGGAGAAAAAGGCACTAGCGGTATGCGGGGAACCTGTCCCGGCGCCTGCCTAGCCACCAATTCTCCAGCCGTGACAGCATCGACTCGGGGGGGAGGAGTCACCTCCCGCCGATCGAGGCTGCGGCTGTGAGAGCACCGCGAACGCCTCCGGCTCCAGCTCGGCTGCAACCCCGAAGGAGGCAGGCCGAACTGGAGAACCGAAAGCCGCGCCCCTTCCGATGCTGCGTGGGAGAGCAGATCGCTTACAGGATCATACGAGGTACCGGGCGACACCGAAGCGCCGTCCGATTCACCCGCAGACCAGACGGGAAGCACGCTCGGTGTTTGGGGATGACGCAAGGAATCACCTGACGCCGCTCTACCCAAAACTTCCGCGTGCGACTCAGCAGAGTGCTGCAATGCAAACACTCGCGCTTCACGAGAGCCGCGTCGGTGCGCTGGAAACCAAACACATCGCGCAACTCCCGTGACCGTCTTTTCAACGAGAAGCCCACAACAGCCAGGAATAGTGCACGTTTTGCTCATCGTGTCGTGAAAAATGGACAGGATACTGAGAAAAACGGCTGAATCACTGGACAGGCTTGCCTGAGAAGATCTTCGAGGTGCTGGCTGTTGGTTGCATGCTATCTGAGCTAGCAGAGGTCACACCAAAAGAGCCAAGAGGTAAGCAACCTGCTGATCTTTCAAGCTAGAAGCGTCAAAGTTCAGGAGAGAGAGTCTCACTCAGTCAGCTCCGAAGGAAAATTGCATACTGAGGCTTAGGCACGCTCGGCTTTATACGCTGATTGCTAATCAATCACCTTCGCCTGCAAATTAATTTGCCCGTTAATATGTTCGTCAGTCGCTCTCACGGTGATTCGCTCCCATTCAGTCGGTCTAATCCCGACTAACGTCTCCGGGACCGACTGAAAGGGAACATATTTTGGATTTGGTCATTTGCAGACGGTTCCTAAGCGATTCCATGTCAGCGGGTTGCTCATAGACGGTAATGTGTTTCTGCGAATGAAACTTGTTTTGATAAAAAACGTTTTGTAGTTTGTCCACGTAGCTAACTTTACTGAACTGTGACGGGATGGATGATCTGCTGATATTGTTTCTATTTCACGCCGCAATCGACCGGTAGCACCTTGACGATCGATCAACGTAATGAGCACCCCTGCTATAAACAGTGGTTTTGGTTCAAAAGTGGGTTTCGTTTGCTCTATTTTTGATAATAATCCCATTCTTGTGCTCCAGTCTGGTACATGTGACATCACGCAGTTTTCAAATCTTTCTCGCGAGTGCTCGATTACGGGAAGGGATTTTCTAAAGTCATGCCGTGTGAAACCCTCTGTTGCTGATCTCTCATCCAGAGTGAATTTAGCACAACTGGATGCTGCTCCTGCAGTCTGAAGAGACCAGGCTTCTGCTCCGTTGGGAGTACAGCTCCTCGTTTTGTTCTCGAGGCTTTCCCGGCTAAAGATATGTGACCAAACGTGCCAATCACAGCATTTGACACACTGCTCTTGACAAAAAAAAAAAAAACTAGGTGAGTAAAGGACTTAAGACATTGCTGTTTAAAATTGTGCATCGCACAGAAGAGTCCCTTGCTTGAGTCGTCCTTGTCCTGGCCTGTCTGAGGTTTGCCAGGGACCATCTGCACGATCCAGAGGAGTCATGGGAGAAAGTCCTGTGGCCAGATGAGACCAAAGTAGAACTTTTTGGTCGTAACTCTTAACATTCAATATGTTTGGAAAAAAAAAGAATGACGACTATCAACAGTGAAGCATGGGACTAGAAGCATCATGCCCTAGGGGTGTTTATCTGCACAGGGAATAGAATGACTGCACTGTATTAAGGAGAAGATTAATTGTGAGTGATTGCCACATTCCAATACAACTCAATAGAATAGAGCAAAATGTAAAAAAAAATTTCTTCTAAATTATGTCATTTATGGTTAAATGAGTCATACGGGGAAAAAACTCTTAAACTACTGAAAATCATTTTATCTCCAAAAAGTAGGAGGAGCCATGTGATTGATAGCTATGATAGAGGGCAACACTGAACTGGGCTGACTGCTGTCAGAAAGATAATTTTGATGCCAATGAAACTTCAGAGAAGTTGTTCTTAAATTCTTGCTTATGCTTATAAATGAGTTGTATAAAACAGACGGCGTGTGAGCCAGACTCAACGTATGAGCTCTGAAACCGGGAAGTTGCATATGCCCAAATTCTCACTGTCTTGTGTGTCAGGGCCACACTCAAAACATGCTTGCTGCGGCCTCAACTGGCCCAAAGGCAGGGGGCGCTGTCATGTCATCCATCTTGGGCGTTCATCCTCAGCAATGCTGAAAATGTAAAGCATAACACAAGAGGTTAATCTGGTACAGTGGCATGTGCATTATACAATTTAATTTTGTTTGGGTAGTTTGAAGATAAATTTCGCAGCTGAATGAGGAATAATAGCATAAAGAAAGCTGGATTTGAAAATGGGGATTGTTATGGTAAAAATATACCATCTCAATTGATAATAAACACTGTAGACCGTTTGAGAGAGAACACAGGAAATGCGGGTATTTATTACAAAGATTAAGCAGTCTCAAAGCATTTCCTACACACGTGTTATCAGCATGGAAGAAGAACCTCAAGACAAGTGCCAGAAGAGAAGAGAAGAGAGAAGAGCGAGAAGCCCTCCTCATCTCAAGTTATACCCTCGAGGGGCGTTACTAGTAGTGATGTGTCGTTCAAGAACGATTCGTTCTTTTTGAATGAATCTTTAATGTGACTCCGTAGGAACGAGTCGTGTTGGAGAGGGATTCGTTCATTGGCGCATGCGCATCATTCTTGTGGTTTTCTGACCGTAACACGTTCATCATCAATGACAGAAGACCGAAAAGACCCGAATGACTCGAAAGATGAACTAATCTTTTCTGTTTCCAGCTCATACTGCATTGGTTAACATTACGGAGCGGCCATGAGCCGGAACCCAAAAAGATCAGGTCTTTTAGCGAGTCCTCCAAATGATTAAGTCTTTTTGCGAGTCTCCGGGTAATTTCGTTCTTTTGTCATGTGACCGCGCCACAACATTAGACAAAATCAGTATGCAAATATTAGTTCATGATTAGTGAACGTTTACTATTATTTTTATATTTATTACTACTACTGCTATTAACAGTTTTTGATGCTCAACACATAATGTGTTAATAAAGACTTAATTTGTTCATAAAATCATTTTCAGAGACAAGGTTATTGTGTTTGTTGTGTTTAAAGAGTATTTTAATCTTCATTATACAACACCTTACATAGCCTAAGATTCATGAAGCATTTTTGAGTCACTTTATTTTTTTTATTTTTTTTTCTTTTAACCTTGTCCTGTCCTGCTCAAAAGCCATCACATGGGATAGTACATGCCTTGCTGAGTTGGACATTTTTGCTTTCTCCAGGGGAGTAAAACGCCTGGTGTGGTGTTTTCTCCTCTGGATTTGAACATTGAATGTATTTATTAAATATTTATTAGTTGTGGTTCCCGCGAGTCAGTTTATAATAGTTGTGTCAGGACAAGACGGTGTTGAACTGAAAGGGGGAGTGGGTAAAGGATTGGGGAAGGGTGAAGGTACACGAGTGAAAATTAAAGAAAGGAAGAGGAAGAGAAGAAGAGAAGGAAAAAATAATAATAATAATAATAATTTAGAAGAAAAAAAAATAGCAAATGAATAAAATAAAATAAATACCTACCTGAACATGACACATAAGTCCTAGTAACAGTTCAATTTGTCCATGTCCGTTTGTTATAGTTCATGTAAAACAGTTATTGCAGTTTGTATATTCAGACACACATGTTTAAATATATATACAAACACAGCCAATATTTTAAGTGAGGTGATAATAATGTTGTACGGTTTAAAATGTAACTCAGCTACATTGTAGGAAAAATACATAACATATCAAAGATCACAAACAGCATATCCGGTTCCAGAATGGTTGATTTCCATTTACAGATAACTCTTCGTTCCATTTAGTAGTGGGGAGACATACAATATTGTCTGTTTTTAACAGTAATTTATAGATTTTGGATATTAACCTCGGGGTTGTCAACCCAATTAATTGTTCAATTACTGTGGGTAGCTGCAGAGTCATGTGCTCTTTGCATGTTGAAAGAATGATAGATTTGAGCTGTTGATAGTGTAAGCTAATGCGTGGAGGTTTGCCTTTCCATAGAAATCTGGAGAAATGAGAGTCCAATGATTTGAACCAATCCCGGGACGGCTGGTTAGGAATCATTGATAACAGATAATTAATTCTGGGCATGACCATCATTTTAATGCTGGCAACCCTTCCCATAAGTGAAATTGGTAAGTGTTGCCATCTTTTGAGGTCATCCTCTATTTTTTTAAGTAGAGGTGAGTAATTTAATTGTACCAGATCCGACAGCCTTGGTGAGAATTCAATGCCAAGATATTTAATATTCCCTGAATTAAAAGTGGTGGAGAAGGAAGGGTTCTGAAGAACCGTGTTGAGTGGCATAACTGTTGATTTCCCCCAGTTTACAGAGTATTCAGAGACAGCTGAAAATGATTCAATAACATTAATCGCTGCTGGAAGAGAGAGATGTGGATGAACGAGAAATAATAACACATCATCTGCATAAAGACTTATTTTGTGATGTATATTTTTTGAACTTATTCCCGTAATTTTAATGTTTTGCCTAATTGCTTGTGCCAGTGGTTCAATGAAAATAGCAAATAGTGAGAGAGAGTGGGCAGCCTTGTCTGGTTCCTCTTTGAAGGTTAAATCTAGATGAAGTTTGTTCATTTGTTCTAACTGACGCATTCGCAGAGCTATATAGAATTTGGATCCATTCTATAAAAGAGTTACCGAATCCAAATTTACGAAGTGTTGCCATTAGAAATTTCCAGTTAACTCTATCAAAAGCTTTTTCTGCATCTAGAGAGATAATGGCAGATTCTAGACTCGTGTTGTTTGCTAGATCAATCAGGTTAATTAGTCTGTACATATTATTTGTTGAGTGTCTACCCTTGATAAAACCTGTTTGGTCTGCATGAATAATATGAGGGGTAATTTTTTCCAGCTTTTTAGCGATAGCTTTGCAAATTATATTTAAGTCTACATTTATAAGAGAAATTGGTCTATAGCTTGATGGCAGTGTGGGGTCCTTCCCTGGTTTTAGGAGTAAACCTATGAAAGCTGAGTTCATGTTTGATGGTACTTTTCCTTCAGACTTAATTTCAACTACCATTCTGCTAAAGGTAGGTTCCAGCACTTGCCAAAACTCTCTGTAGAACTCTGCTGGATAACAATCTGGCCCTGGTGCTTTTTTATTTGGCATTTGTTGTAGAGCCTCGTGGAGCTCTGTAGAAGATATTGGTGATTCTAAATTTCCTATCTGTTCGTTTGATAGTTTTGGTAATTCCAGATTCTTTAAGAATAATTCAATTTCGGTTGGCGATGGGTTAATTTAAGATGTATATAAATTTTTATAAAATTCCCTGAAAGTTTTATTAATGTCTTGGGGGTCGTGAACATGTTGTCCATTTTTGTTAATTACTGATGAGATAGTTTGTTTTTCCTTGTTATTTTTTAGTAGACCTGCTAAAAACTTGCCACACCTGTTAGTATGTTTGAGGTTATCCAGCCGTAGTCTTTCAATTTGAAATTGATTTTTTTATTGATTAGGATATTCAGTTCTAATTTAGTTTGTCTTAAATCTTTCAGGATGTTTTCTTGGGGGTTGTCTGTATAAGCAGTTTCGAGGGATTTAATTTTTAATTCTAATTCCTGCTCTTTCCTAGTTTCTTGTTTTTTTTTATATGATGAGAATGAAATTATTCTACCTCGCATTACTACTTTTGCAGTCTCCCATAAAACACACGCTGAAATTCCTGGGGTGTCATTAATTTCCATAAAGGTTTCCCATTCTTTTTTAAAATAATTTATAAATTCCTGGTCTTTAAGTAATGATGTGTTAAGTCTTCAGTTTCTCCTAGGTTGTGAAACATTTGTGGTTATAGAGAAAGAGACTGGTGCATGATCGCTAATTAATATAGAATGAATGCTCGTAAGAGTAATATTTGACAGAACTGAGTTATTTACTAAGAAGTAATCTAGATGTGACTGTGAGTGATGAACTGATAAGAAATATGTGTACTCCCTTGAAGTTGGGTAAAAAGATCTCCAGGCATCACAAAGACCAAAATCAATCATATATTGTTTGAGAATTCTTGCTGATTGAGAGTCTTTACAATTAGCAGCTGTACTCAGCCTGTCCAGTTCTGGGTTAAGTACCAGGTTAAAATCCCCACCTATTATGAGCTTTGAATCCGAGTGCATAGATAGAGCTGTGAAAAGGTTGTGAAAGAAAGAGGGGTCATCAACATTGGGGCCATAAATACTAGCGATGCAGTATTCTATGTTTGATATGGTTATGTTAACTATAATAAATCTCCCTTCTGGATCTGCAATAGTATTATTATGAATAAAGGTTATATTTTTATTTATGATTATGGCGACCCCTCTTTGCTTGGAATTGTAACAGGCTGAGTATGCGTAGGGAAACAGTGGTGAATACACTGTGTTATCTATTGATTTGGGGAAGTGAGTTTCCTGTAGTAATACAATGTCTGCCTTTAACTTATGTAAATGGTTTAAAACTTTAATTCTCTTATCTTTCTTATTAATGCCACGCAAATTCCAAGTGACAAACCTCAGTGATGTCATAGTTAGTTGATTGGCTGGTTTGTGTTAGCAGAGCTTGTGCACATGTTAATCTGGGCATTCATGCAAGTACACAGGGCTAGTTCGGGCATGAACCGAAATACATGCATGTGTGTTAGCTGCTTTTCATGAAGTGAGTCTATATTACTAACTAGGTGAGTTATGGAGTATCTGTTTATCAGTGCTCGAGGATAGTATAGATTAATAAATTGTGTATTTATCAGGCAGAGAAAAAACGAAATAAGTGTAAGGAAGTGTGTGATGGAAGGGAAAGAGTTTCTGAGAGTGCCAAAAATGAATAAAAGAGTGAAGGAGAGAACAAAAGCACAAAAGGAGTGACGAACATCCTATATACTCATTATTAATAGTAAGGACATAAACAGCTCTTACCTGTGAGATGGTGCGTTGTCGTGTTGATACAGAGGTGAAAATTACATATTATTAATAAATCTGACCACCTGAAATTAGTAGAGCCACGGGGTAGCTTCTTTGTCGCGGTATAGCTGGTTGTTGACGTATAAACGGTCCACGCTTATCACAGCTTTACATCCCTGGTCCAGGAACCTTCTTCTCAATGGAAAGAGACGCTTCCTCCTGTCCAGGATCTCCCGGGGGTATTGGTCGTTAACGCTGAAGTTCGTGCCTTTTATTTCACGACCGTGTGACTTTAAAAGCACTTTCTGTTTGAAATCAGCGAACTTTGCCACGATGGGTCGTGGTCGCTGATCATCCGCTTTTTTTCCCCCCCAGGCGCTGAGCGTCCAACAACTTCTTTTATCTTCAGCTTGTCTTTTATGAATTGTTGGATTGTTTCTTCCACGTTCTCCTCCGGTTTCTCCGCGATCCCCATGAAGACGAGATTGTCGCGCATACTGCGCGCTTGCAGGTCCAGAATGGTCTCTTTAATGCGTTTGTTCTCGCCATTTAACCGAGCGACATCTTCAGAGAGAGTATTCACGTGACTCTTCAGGGCTTCGTTCGCTTTAGAGAGTTCTACAACCTGTTGCTGACTGAATTCCAGCGATTCGCGGATCGCTGTGAACTCCCGGTGCAGAACTTCCACTAAGGCCAAACGGGCGTCAAAGCTAGCCAGACGCAGCTCAATTGACTCCAGGATTTCCCTCAGTCCTCCGTCAGGTTGGGAGTCTCCAGGTGAATCCGAGGGACGCAGTCGTTTGCTTGATGGCGTCGTGTTTGTAGCAGAAGCTGCCGGGCTAGCTTTCTTCTTTGATCTGCCCATCGCGTATTGATCAAAACAATCGTGGATGTATTCCTCCAAGTTATCCAGAGTGGCGCGGTAAGTGTTTTAAATTTTACAAATTGTTTAAATGAAATATTTACGCAACCTCGTACAAATTTTGGGGGCGGAAAACTGTGTTAATCTATTTTGTTGGATTTTTTAACGTGCCGCCATGAGACTCTGCACCTATTCCGCTTCGTACGTCACAGGAAGTCCATCCCCTACCTCGATCTCTTCTTTTTCTTGAGTCACTTTATTTTTAGTTTATAATAAATTCCCTTCAAGTTGTCATGTAATTAAAAAGTAACTTGCCAATAATATGTAATAACTAAATATCTTTTATGCATTTGATTCTTGAATTTATTAAGTTGATATTTAATAAGTCAATCAGTGTAAAGATCGTCAGTGTATTGTTTGTAGCATTTAATGTTTCAGATATTAAAAATACTTTATACACACTCTTGGATTGTTTATTTTTTTAAATACAACCTTAAAAAGATAAATCAAAATATACTTATATAACAGAAGACATTTAAAGTGCAAAACAAGCTGTAAAGTTATACAAATAAGTAAGTTTTAAAACAAATAACACGTTTGTGCCAAAAGAGCTATATAATAATAATGATAAATAAAAAATAAATTAGAATCAAAAGATACTAAATAACATTAACATATCAACACTAAAATCACAATGTAACAAACAAATTATTGGATATCTAGTGAATTATGAGCCGGAAAGAGAAAAGACCAAAACCCGGAGACTCGCAAAAAGACCTAATCTTTTAGGGTCCCGGCACTACAAGCGGTTACGTGACAAAAGTGCTAAAGAAGCCAGTCCGGACTGAGTGCACGTTTTGCACATGTTAACATCAGAGAGAAGTAATTTTGTGTCGAACAAAAGAGATTAAAACCTAAAGAAGACAGATCAGAGTTTGGGTAAACCAGACTAAAAGACCCAGGTAGGTTTTAGTAATATATTTATATTTATTTTAAATTTAGTATGATAGTTTTGTCTTATTTGTAGTCTAATTCGCGTTTGTGTATAAAACGCTAGTAGATGTGGAAGTAACACACAACATTTATTGATATTTTAGTAAAATGAACAAAATGACTCGAAAAAAGATCCGTTCCTTTTACTGAACGAGACTCAAAGAACCGAATCCGTAAAATGATCCGAACTTCCCATCACTAGTTACTAGTGTGATTTAAGAGCTTCTCAAATTCCATTTCTCTAAATGACCACTAGATGGTAGTATTACACAGGAATATAGGAAATTCCCATCACATTCCCTCCTTTTGTCACAAGACAATCAAAATAATTTTACAAAATAAAATATTTTATACTGCAAGTAAAAATCCAGTTAAGCAATGTATGACTATTTTTCCAATATTCAAACTCAAAATTGTTTTCTACAATATCTTCATTAATTACTTTGCTCAACGTTCCTCTTCCACTATAAAATTCTAAAACACTTCTAATAATAAACAAGCAAAATTATAACAACACTAAAATCAACACAAACATGTATTATCTAACATTCTAACTAACATTGCATGCTTTACCTAAATATCCTAAAAAAAAACATCCTCCCTTTTCCCACAACGGTATCGAAAGGTCAGGTTCTTGGCATTGAGCAAAGTTTCTCCCATTCTAGTTGAAACTAGTTGAGAAAAATCTGCTCATAATATTGCCAAGACACAGACCTTCAAACACCGCCCTGGAGTATATGAAGCCAAACATCTCCCCGTCGTTTTGTTTATCGACAAGAAGTAAAACACTCTAACTGATATCTATGCTGTTTGCTGTGTGTACAATGTGTTCCATTTTCAAAACATGCAACAGTGAATGACAAAACATATAACATTTATTGCAGTGTATTATTGTCCTCGTATTCGTCACAGTCCCTCTGATGTTTCCAGTCTCCCTAAGTTCCTCTGGTGTTTCCTTTTTCCTGGACACACTAAAGTGATTGATTGCCAGAAGAACAACATATTCAATGAACCCAGTCAATTTTTCCCAATTCAGAATGTTTTCTAGATCATCAAATGGTGCATTCCATTCCTCATCCATCATTTTCACCATTTTATATCCTTCCATTGTGATGACCGAAGTGACAGCCTTTTGCAACAAGGTCGAGATGCATCGCAAAAGACAAGGCAGGCAAATGATGATCAGCAAGATCATAAATATCACCGGGGCAATCGTGTACATCATCCAATGGAACCATCCATTTGCCAGGTTTAAGAACCATGAATTATCTACTACTGGTGGTGGTATTACTATAGAATTTTTCATGTGTTGTATTATGTTTGATATATTCTTGGATTCGTCTGAGATATTGAAACAGCAAGAAGTACCAAATAATTAACAGACTCCTCCCTTTTCTGCTGTAAAAATATCCAAAGCCAATCTATTTTGAATAACTGCATCTCTAATGTTTCTCATTTCATTATTGATAAGTCCTAATGCAACTTCAGTATTAGCTAAGGATAACATACTGTAAGCTAACCCATTGATTTTATTCAACGCCATCGTCGTACCACCTCCTAGAAATAAAGACCATCCTATGTTCGCTGCCGGTGACGTCCATGGATCTGATAAAACATACCCATTAAATCTTGGTATTCTATTTATGTCTCTTTTTGCACGTGAGTTTTCAATTGAACCATCCTGTATTAGAACTGATGTACCCGTCGAGAGTAAGGCAGCATAACAACACCCTCTCCATTTCTGAGGAAGTTGATGATATACTCTCATACAACATACCCATACTGCAGCCAGTAGTTTGAATCTAATATTGAAAATGGACAATAGAAATCAACAGTTATTCCATTTTTTTTTTACCCAAATTGAACATTGCTCTGTGTTATTCTTTAAGGTTATTTTTATGTTACATTGCGATAACCCTACATCATATTTTCCCTCCTTTGAACCACTTCTGCTTTTGTTACTTCAAAACTTAGTTTTGAATACATAGGTTTATCAGTAGAACAATTAGTTTGAATGTTGTCTAAAACCATTTTATTTTTAATTGCTTCTCCCATTAACGTTATAATAGCCATAGCTTTGGGAATTTTACATTGATTTTGGTTAACTAGTTCAATAGTAATTTGCTCTGTCTGCCATTCCTGATTCATTTGCAAACATATCCAACAACTTCGGTTAAGGTTTAAACTTTCATGTTGAAGTAATGTTGACGCACAAGCATGATTTCCCTCACATTTTATTTTAGCAGTTTCAACCTGTTTTGCATCTTTTGATAATTTAGTAGTTTTCATAACTTCCACTCTATTTGTTATGTCCAAATCACTAATAATTTGATCAGGGTTTGGAATTAAATCCATTATTTGTTTTAACGCTTCAACATCAACTGCCATCTCGTATAAATCTGATGTGATTTGTTCTGTCACACACCAGAATTTACTCGCATCTGCCTTGGTTTCTCCTGCCAGAGTAAAAGTGACCAAGCTTCCATTTCTTTCCTCCATGAACATCCACCTGGTCTATGACTAACCATTAGAGGAGATATACTGCACCAAACAGAACTCCAATCCTTCGAATCACAAGGATGTTTGCAGAGGTGATGAATGCAAGGCCATAGGTTACCTTCGTTGATGTATCCGGTAACACATTCTACCTTTCCTTCATATCCCTCTTGCAGGTGTCGATCGCTCAAGTCCACCTCCCTTATGAACCACAAAAACAAAAAACTGTACCAGGTCAACTTAAACTCCATTACTGGTTATTGATACCTGCTTCCTTCAACAGACTCCTTCAACAGGCTCCTGTAGCAGGCTCCTGCAGCAGACTCCTGCAGCAGGCTCCTGCAGCAGGCTCCAGAACCTTTCTGCAGTGACTAGCATGCACCCAAGTAGCTCTTTCTGCTACTTTCACTGCCGTTGGTGTTGTAAGAAGAATTTGGAAGGGACCTTGCCAGCGTTTAGATTGCCAGCTTTTTCTTCTAAAATCCTTCACCACCACCCAGTCTCCAGGTTTCAGGTCGTGAAGGTCCACTTGTGTCGGTTCTGGTAAAGTGTCTTCCACTCTTCTGTGCAGAGAATTCAGAACAGAAGACAAATTTGCACAATATACAAGCATTTCATCTTCACATTCACTAGTCCATTTTCTTGGAGGACCTGAAGGTCCAATTCCAGTATTAGCTGGTCTCCCCATCAATATTTCAAAATGACTCAATTGGGTCCCTCACAGGATTAACTTTAGAATGTTAAACAGGACCTTCTGACAGATATTTTAATAAATGATACATTCTTGACTGAAAGGTTTTCAGCAATAACCAGTTTAAAGTGGCTAAAACATTACACATTTTAACGTTTTTATTTTATTTTATTTGATCGAAAATCATTAGATAAGTGATTACTATTTGAATCCTTATTTAATATTATATTTAGCTTGGTAGGCAGTTAAATAGATACCACAGGTCTAGCCGATTATTTTCCCAACATTAATATGTGGCAAATTTAATAACAAACATCACACTATTTGCAATCTGGCAACACAACAAACCAACTATTAAATCAGCATCATGTACATTATTATAATGCAACCTTTTGAATCCAAATTTAAAATGCATGATAATGGAACGTTACACACTAATCAATGAACCCTTCGGAAGACACAAGGCTGAATCCAGCTTCTTATTGAAGCTTTCAAAAACGTGACGCTTCGGCAATGCAGGGCAAGCTTTCTTGTTTATTATTCACGCTAAGCATGATGTACTGTATTCACGCCGTTGAGTGAGATAAACGTTGCTTTTTGACCACGGTAGGGTCATTGTTTAATATTTACGCCCTTGATTTTTCATGATAAAACTAGGGTTATTGTTTAACAATCATGTGTTTGGAGTTGATCTAAGTTTCATATTCATGGTAGAGTCACCGTATCATTTTAACAGGATTTTTTTTTCAGTTTCATTTAAACAGAATTTTTAACTGTGTGTTTGCTGATATGAAGTCGAATATTTCACAATTCTCTCTCCCTCTCTCTCCCTCTGTTTATTTAATGTGCATGTTTTATTTATATTACACATGTTTTGTGCTGTCTGTTTGCAATTCAGAAAGGAGTATTGGGGTTAGCTGGTACAGTGAAGGATACCAAGAAAAAGATAAGCACAATATCATAAACCTGAGATCAGAAGAGAAGCCTTCTCTTTACTAGAAGCCTAATAGGTCACAGTAGACTGGCGCACAGCTGTTCACATCTGTTATTAAGTGTAAATAAGTAACATCATGTGCATGTGTGTGGTGTGATTCTGCGCATCCGATGTTTAACCATAAGGCATTTTTCATGTTCAGATGACCTGTTTATTGTGCTTTGCTTACATTTTCAGATTACATTTCAGATCTCATGTTCTCTTTTGGATGCGTTCTAAAGGATTTTGCTTATTTAACCCCATCATGTATTTACATTGAGTGTCTCTGATAGTGTCTATGGAAGGCTTTGGACCCCCACACATTTGCATCTTGTGTTGATATGTTCTGACACCCCTAAAAGGTGCTTTACCTTCCATGTCATTGTATTTGTGGGGGTTCCTTTAACAGCCCTTTTTGCATTTAAAGGCAGCCAAATTCTAGTACACGCTTGGTTAAGATTAGCAGGTCGATCTGGGAAGACCAAACCTTCACTGTATGATGATCTGCTACACTGAAACCTTCAGTAAATCTTCTCCTCAAAAGATCTCTGGTCAAGCTAACTTATTTAATTTATCAGAGTAATCTAATACATTGGGAGCCACCCAAAGATTTCTGCACCAAAAGCACCAAATCTAATAGTTCAAAAACTCTACACATTATTTTATAGTAAGTATTTTTGACTGTTAGAATCCAGGAAATGTGAATATTTTACTGTAGCATTTTTTGAGTTATTGCATTCTGAACCAGCCCTAACCCTGAACTTAAAACTCATTAAGTGAAATTGTGTTTAAGGTGACATTTCTTATTTTCTCTTTTTTTTGATCCATTCAGAATCTCTGCAAATTCTTATAGAAGGTATTTTTCACTCTTAGAATCCAGAAAAGGGGAATATTTTACTTTGGCATTTTTGAGTTATTGCATTCTGAACTTGGCTTTTTTGAAAAAAAAAAAAAACAAAAAAAACGCATTAAGTCAAATTGGAATGGAGGTCAGTCAGTCAGTCAGTCAGTCATTTTTAAACCCGCTTTTTCCCTTTCGGGGACACGGGGGTCTGTCGGTGCCTATCTCCAGCACAGAGAGGCGTGGGTACACCTGGACAGGTCGCCAGTCCAGGGCAACATTCACTCCTAAAGGGAATTTAGATTCCTTAATTAACCTAACCACATGTTTTTGGGATTGTGGGGTAAACCGGAGTACCCAGAGGAAACCCACGCAAGCATGGGGAGAACATGCAAACTCCTTCCAGGAAGGACACCGGCGAGCCTTGGACGGACAACCTTCTAACTGGAAGGCCACTGTGCTACCCACTGCGCCACCGTGCCGCCTGCTAAAATGGAGGTTACATTTCTCATTTTCTTTTTTTGATGCATTCAGAACCTCTGCAGATTCTTATAGTAATTGTTTTTGACTGTCGAAATCCAAAACATGGAAATATTTTACTGTGGCATTTTTAGGTTTTTGCATTCTGAACTTGGCTTTTTTTGGGGGAAAAAAATGCATTAAGTTAAATTGAAACAGAAAATCACAGTAAAACATTTGGGTACACACTCAACATGTCACTTTTGGAGGAGAATGCATCCAAAGAAGATCATACGATGAAGCATGGGATGAAAAACAACATGCTTTGGGGCTGTTTTTCTGTGAAAGGACCAGAACAACTGATCTGTTTAAAGGATAGAATTTATGAGATTTTGAGTGAAAACTTCTTTCTGTCAGCAAGGGCATTTGAGGGTTAACATGAGAGTGTATATCAGCATGACAATGATCCCAAATAAAACTGCCCCAGGTAACAAAGATAAGACTTAAAATAAAATACTTATACTGTTGTTTCTGAGAGCCATTGCACGGATTAGGCGTTTTAACTGACAGGCAAAAACACCTTCTACAGTGATCTGAAGAGTTTCTAAAAGCATCCAAAAAAATCTGAAATGTAACCTTCCACCTCAATTGACTTAAGCACAATAAACAGGTCATCTGAACATGAAAAATGCCTTATGGTTAAACTTCAGACGCACAGAATCACACCACACACATGATGAAAATTATACATTTAATAACAGATGTGAACAGACACATCTAACAAATAAAACATGCACATTATAACAGTAACATATAAAACGTGATGAGGGGGAGAATTGTGAAATGTTCGACTTCATAACAGTTTAAAATCCTGTTCAAATGAAAAACTCAAACAAACTTTTAAATCATGTTGAAATGAAACGGTGACCCTGCCGTGAATATTAAACTTAGATCAACTCCAAACGCGTTATTGTCAAACAATAACCCTAGTTTTAACAGAAAACGTCTCATTCAATGGCGTCAATATTAAACAACAAACCTGCTGTGGTCAAGGAGCAAAGTTTATCTCAGTCAACCGCGTGAATACAGTACATCATGCTTAGCGTGAATAGAAAACAAGAAAGCTTGCCCTGCATTATAGAAGCGTCGCGTTTGTGTAAGCGTCAATAAGTAGCTGGATTCAGAGCCCAGTTTGTCAGACTGGTGTTATAATGGAATTTATTTTATTTCTATCAGTTGGACCAGATGCCGGTTTAACAGTTTTAACATTTAGCCATATTTTCTTAACATTTCTTACCTCGTCCAGGTATAACATTGGCCGGTCATCGTACTCTGCTCTTTCAGGAGTAAAATTAAATCCACACCGAATGCCAACGAATCAAGGAGGACACTCGACGCTAAATGTACACCACGACATTTCAAAAGCGAAGGAATATGTAAAACTTGACTTAAATAAACATATACAACGTTATCTTCACGAAAACTGTCCGTTTCAACCAAACCTCCACGGAGAACTCGTGACTGAAAACGTGACGCACACGCTCAGTCCTAATGTTACTACGGTAACGGTCATGTGTTTTGCGCCTAAGGTCACGTTTTTCGTGCTCTTTCTAAGACGTGTGACGTATCCCGATAAACCCTATTAACTGCTTAAACTATATGACCGCTATGATGTGACAGAGTGAATTTTATTCTTTGTTTAATTCCATTCAAACTTAATTTTGTTCTGGGCAATCAAACCAAATAATAATTGTTAGTAAATTTGTTATTTTAAATGTTCATTTAAATGAAATATGATTACGTCATTGCGCTGGAGCTGTGTGATTGGTTTGTTGTGTTAGGAATTCAGAATTTCCCGGAAAGCCAACTAGAGAGGGTTGTTTTGTAAATTAGTAAGTAAGTAAGTTTTAAAATGAGTTTAGAACTTTACTCATTACTTTTAAAATGAGTAAAGTTGTTTATAGCCAAGACCACAGCAAAGGTTATTTAATTGCTATATGTTGTATTTGGTATAAAAAGTTTCAAAACTTATTTAAAAATATATATTTTCTATTTTGCTATTAAAACAAGTATGGTAAATCAGTTTTGAAAATAAAATGTAATAGTCTGCTAGGAACTGAGAGGATTTCTTTTAAGTTGTCAGATTTCAGATGTTTCCTCATGGAATTATATACAGGGCATTCTGTAAGCAGATGTCTGACCGAGAGTCTGCATTTACATTTTGGGCAGTTTCTCCTTTGAGTAAAAAGCTGTGCGCCAGTCTACTGTGACCTATTAGGCTTCTAGTAAAGAGAAGGCTTCTCTTCTGATCTCAGGTTTATGATATTGTGCTTATCTTTTTCTTGGTATCCTTCACTGTACCAGCTAACCCCAATACTCCTTTCTGAATAGCAAAGGGTGACAGCTTGGTCAAAGGTAAGTCTGGTGATGTTGATTCCAGAATAACAAATCTTTGCCAGTCGTCACTTTTATCAAAAGCCTTCATAAATTTTCCAAGTTCCGATCTTGATCTAGCATGTGTTTTTTGTTTGTATGGGAATCCATGTTTTATTGATTTAAGATTCATCAAACCTACTCCTCACCCTCCTCGGAGCCCAACTAGGGGATATGCAGAGCCACATCCAGTGGTTGCATATCAAGGATATAGGTAAGATACACTAAAGTGTAGAAAACAATAATAATAGAGTTCTATCCTTGATTGATCCTTAGCCAGCGTCTAAAGAGTTCAGGGATCCTCAGTCTTTAGACAGGCCTGACCAGCCAATGAGTCAGACCAACTCAACCACCCGTCTAAGTGAAATACGAGCGATCAACATTTAAATCAACATTCTAAAACTGACATCATCATTCTGATCAACATTCTAAAATTGACACCTGGACCCTGATTGGCTTAAAACAATCTAAATAAAAAATGATTCTGGGGAACATTCTAAAACTGACATCATCATTTCAATCAAAATTCTAAAACTGAAAACCTTGAACCTGATTGGCTAAGAACAATCAAAAAAATAATAATTCTGGTGAACATTCTAAAACTGACATTATTTCGATCAACATTCCAAAACTGACACCTGTCAAATAAATGTCTTCTTACAACACTTCTGGTCGTCTCTCATTCATTTGTAAGAACAAGTAAACCTCGCCATGCAGCCCACTCCTGTGGCCTGTCAAAGATGAAGTTCGAGGGTGGAGCGAATTTTGCCATCTCTAGTTCTCCACAACTTCTGACACCATGTCAAATAAATGTCTTCTTACAACACTTCTGGTCGTCTCTCATTTATTTGTAAGAACAAGTAAACAAACATATCCACAAGGACACGTCTCTACTATCAAGTGACTCTTATGTCCGCCGTTATTCTCCATGTCTTTTCTTTTAGTTCCGCCCCCATTATTCATTGGTCAGTTCTCACTTCTATCAATCAACATAATGTAACTCTGTCATTACGTCTCTATGACATCTCCCCCTTAAATTCTTTTCCCTCCTTTTCCAAATTCACAAACTTAAACTTAACACATATAAAACATGTACTGAACCTTACAACATATTATTTTCAATATGTTTTGTCCCAACTTTCAAGTTTCAACTCTACAAGTTAAGTTTAACTATAGGTTTCACTACTCTGCCGGATCTTGTCACAGTTCCTCCCTGTAATATTTATGTTGGCTTGCTTGCAAAGCCAACATATTGTTATTGCACCTAAACTTATTATTATGTTGGCTTGCAGAGCCAACATATTGATATTGCACTTAAACTTATTATGTTGGCTTGCAGAGCCAACATATTGTTATCTCTCTTAAACTTATTATGTTGGCTTGCTTGCAAAGCCAACATATTGTTATTGCACTTAAACTTATTATGTTGGCTTGCTTGCAAAGCCAACATATTGTTATCTCACTTAAACTTATTATTCTTCTTCTTCTTCTTCCGTTTCTTAAAAAAAAAAAACTACCGTCAACTCCTCCTAGCCCGTTCGAGCTACTGTCACGAAACTTTCCACACACCTCAAAGCTGTTATGTAGTTTGTTGCTATGTCTTTACGGACTGATTTGACCAGCGGTTTCCCTAAAAATCGTGTAAATCTCCCAAAAAAGCTTAAAATTTTTTCTCGATGGGGGCCCCTAGAGTGGTGATGTCATCGCCCACTCTAACTTCGAGTAAGCTCAGTCTTGTTGATACTTGCTAAAATACTTTAGTTTTCTTAAATAAAAATTAACCTTTACACACACATTTTATATGTAAGTGGTAGAGATTTTTGTCCTCTTTCAGTTGGTGTGGTTTACGTTTTTTAAAAACACACGGTTTTTACTCCAGGTGGCCTAAACCACAAGGAGTGCACATAATTGCTTCATTGACCTCCATTCAAAAATTCTGCCAGCAAATGTTTCAAATCTCAATCGAAGGCTATTTCTAACTCGCCATAAATCATTAAAAACCTAATCACAGCTTCACAAATGTTACACCATTCTCTTCCTTAAAATCTTCTGATTCTAACAGTCAAGGAAGTATTTCAATATGTCTGGTCCTTCTTTCGTAATCCTTATTTGTTTGAGGCATGGAAATCGGATTTTCTCCAGCAGATTTGCCATCGTTTGAAAATCTGACAGTTGAATTTCCAGCTGCAGCTGACTCGTTTGAAAATCTGGCAGTTGATAACTCCAGGTGCAGCTCATTTCAAATAAGTAGGTCAAAGGTGTCTCATTGACTTTCAATGGCCCATTGAAATGAATGGAGCATGAATCCCATAGATCCTATTGTAAAAGAGCTTCTGTAATTGATTGACACTGGAAAGTCATACTAGTATTAAAGAAGCAAATCACTTATCCAGCCAATCATTGCTTGTGAATAAACATAAAATAATTAAGCCACACCCACTTTTGACATAACTTTCAATATCAAATATCTTCTAAACGGAACACAGTAGAGACATGGGGGTTGCTTTATATTATTCTAAATGGAAAGTAGATTACAACATGATGTCACTGACTCCTCCATAGCAACCAAATTGTTTACCATAGCAACTAAATTGCCATATCTCTATCTTAGCTTAGGAAAATGCTAGAGAATTGGATGTTGGTAAGCTTCACCCATAGTGACAGCTGAAACATTATATCATGTCAATGACACCTCCATAGCAACCAGACTGGTTACCATAGCAACCAATATGCCATGTCTCGATCTCAGCTTAGGAAAATCATAGAGACGTGGGGGTTGCTGTATTTTACTCGTATTGACATGAGGAACAATATGTTAGGTCACTGACCCCTCCATAGCAACCAGACAGGTTACCATAGCAACCAATATGGCACATCTCTATCTCAGATTAGGAAAGTCATAGAGACATGGGGGTTGATGTATTTTACTCGTATTGACATGGGGAACAATATGACAGGACACCCACCCCTCCATAACAACCAGACTGGTTACCATAGCAACCAATATGGCATGTCTCTATCTCAGCTTAGGAAAGTCATAGAGACATGGGGGTTGCTGTATTTTACCCGTATTGATATGGGGGACAATATGTTAGGTCAGCGACCTCTCCATAGCAACCAGACCGGTTACCATAGCAACCAATATGGCGCATTTCTATCTCAGCTTAGGAATGTCATAGAGACATGGGGTTTGGAATATGTTATTGTTGCGGGATTGACAACATAAAAAAATAGGTATTAACGGCACCAACGCAAGCCAACATCGAAGTTTGCGTGCAAACTTTAAAATCTAGTTATTCTTCTTCTTCTTCCGTTTCTTAAAAAAAAATTCTACCGTCATCTCCTCCTAGCCCGTTCGAGCTACTGTCACGAAACTTTCCACACACCTCAAAGCTGTTATGTAGTTTGTTGCTATGTCTTTTCGGAGCGATTTGACCAGCGGTTTCCCTAAAAATCGTGTAAATCTCCCAAAAAAGCTTAAAATTTTTTCTCGATGGGGGCCCCTAGAGTGGTGATGTCATCGCCCACTCTAACTTCGAATAAGCTCAGTCTTGTTGATACTTGCTAAAATACTTTAGTTTTCTTAAATTAAAATTAACCTTTACACACACATTTTATATGCAAATGGTAGAGATTTTTGTCCTCTTTCAGTTGGTGTTGTTTAAGTTTTTTAAAAACACACCGTTTTTACTCCAGGTGGCCTAAACCACAAGGAGTGCACATAATTGCTCCATTCACCTCCATTCAAAAATTCTGCAAGCAAATGTTTCAAATCTCAATCGAAGGCTATTTCTAACTCGCCATAAATCATTCAAAACCTTATCACAGCTTCACAAATTTTATACCATTCTCTTCCTTAAAATCTTCTGATTCTAACAGTCAAGAAAGTATTTCAATATGTCTGGTCCTTCTTTCGTAATCCTTATTTGTTTGAGGCATGGTAATCAGACTTTCTCCAGCAGATTTGCCATCGTTTGAAAATCTGACAGTTAAATTTTCAACTGCAGCTGACTCGTTTGAAAATCTGGCAGTTGATAACTCCAGGTGCTGCTCATTTCAAATAAGTAGGTCAAAGGTGTCTCATTGACTTTCAATGGCCCATGGAAATGAATGGAGCATGAATCCCATGAATCCTATTGTAAAAGAGCTTCTGTAATTGATTGACACTAGAAAGTCATACTAGTATTAAAGAAGCAAATCACTAATCCAGCCAATCATTGCTTGTGAATTAACATAAATTAATTAAGCCACACCCACTTTTTGACATAACTTTCGATGTCAAATATCTTCTAAACAGAACACAGTACAGACATGGGGGTTGCTTTATATTATTCTAAATGTAAAGTAGATTACAACATGATGTCACTGACTCCTCCATAGCAACCAAATTGTTTACCATAGCAACTAAATTGGCATATCTCTATCTTGGGTTAGGAAAATGCTAGAGACTTGGGGGTTGGTAAGCTTCACCCATACTGACAGCTGAAACATTATATCATGTCAATGACTCCTCCATAGCAACCAGACTGGTTACCATAGCAACCAATATGGCATGACTCTCTCAGCTTAGGAAAATCATAGAGACATGGGGGTTGCCGTATTTTACCCGTATTGATATGGGGAACAATATGTTAGGTCAGCGACCTCTCCATAGCAACCAGACTGGTTACCATAGCAACCAATATGGCGCAGCTCTATCTAAGCTTTGGAAAGTCATAGAGACATGGGGGTTGATGTCTTGACATGGGGAACAATGTGTTAGGTCACTGACCCCTCCATAGCAATCAGACTGGTTACCATAGCAACCAATATGGCATGTCTCTATCTCAGCTCAGGAAAATCATAGAGAGATGGGGTTGCTGTATTTTACCCGTATAGATATTGGGAGCAATATATTAGGTCAGCTACCCCTCCATAGCAAACAAACTGGTTACCATAGCAACCAATATGGCGCAGCTCTATCTCAGCTTTGGAAAGTCATAGAGATATGGGGGTTGATGTATTGACATGGGGAACAATGTGTTAGGTCACTGACCCCTCCATAGCAACCAGACTGGTTACCATAGCAACCAATTTTGCATGTACCTATCTCAGCTCAGGAAAATCATAGAGACATGGGGGTTGCTGTAATTTACTCGTATTCATATGGGGAACAATATATTAGGTCAGCGACCCCTCCATAGCAACCACACTGTTACCATAGCAACCAATATGGCGTATCTCTATCTCAGCTTACGAAAGTCATAGAGACATGGGGGTTGGTGTATTTTACTCGTGTTGACATGGGGAACAATATGTTAGGTCACTGACACCTCCATAGCAACCAGACTGGTTACCATAGCAACCAATTTTGCATGTACCTATCTCAGCTTATGAGAATCATAGAGACATGAGAGTTGGATTATGTTATTGTTGCGGAATTGACAACATTTAAAAAAAGGTATTAACGGTACCAACGCAAGCCAACATCGAAGTTTGCGTGCAAACTTTAAAATCTAGTTTTTATTGTTCTCCCACTTTTCGACGGCTAACTACTTCCGCATACTTTGAGCTAGAAACACCATTCAAACATCAAAATGTTCAGCTTCTTTTGGACTAGACTGCTCGTATTTTTCTTATTAAAATGTTTTATACTTTTTATAAAATTCAACTTTATTTAAAATATTTTTCCCATTGAAATGAATGGGAAACACTTCAAATCTCTTTTAAATCTTCAGCTTTTTTCAACCTTCATAACTTCAGCATACTTTCAGCTAGAGCAATCATTCAACTTTTAAACAATTCAACACATTTTCAGCTTTTAAAAATGTTTTCAGCTTTTTCATATCTTTTACAGATTTTTATAAATCACAGTTTAAGTTTAATGAAGAATTTCTATTTTGACCTAATTCTGCTCCACTCTAGCTTCCACTCTAATTTTTCACATCTCAAACTTCTTCATCTATTGCTCTCTCCTAAACTAAAATTTACCCTTTATGGATCAAATTTATATTAAAGTAGTAGAGAAATTTGTCCTCTTTCCAAAGATGCAGTTGTTTCTTTCATATGACCTACGGTTTTTAAATTAGGAGGGCTAAACCTTAACGAGGGAAGCAAATCGCTCCATTGAGATCAATGCATTTCAACCAGAAAATAATGCTTGAAAGTTTTAAATTTAGGCTTTTTCTAACTCGCCATAACTAATAGAATTCTCCACATATCGTTAAAAAATTTACATCATAATCTTCATTGAGGCCTTCTGCTTCTCACAAAGAAAGAATCATCTCGATATGTCTTAGGGTTCTTCTGTAATGTTTATTTGTTTGAGGCATGGTCAAAATCTGAGAAATGTCTCCTCGATTCGAAAAGTAGCAGTTGGAGGCAGCTGTTAATCAACTAATTTGAATAACGAAATTTGATTGGCTTAGCCTTCCCATAGACTCACAATGGGCCATAGAGATGCATTGCTGCCATTCATTTCAATGGGGCAATTGATTCCCATATGATCCTATTGTAAAAGTGCTTTTGTAATTGGTTCACAATGGAGAGTCATAGCAACATTAAGGATGCATATAACTAATCCAGCCAATCATTGCTTATGATTTAACATAAATTCATCAAGCCACGCCCACTTTTCAACATTATTTTTGAATGTCAAATATCTTCTAAGTGGAACATTGTAGAAACATGGGAGTTGTTTTATATTGATCTAAGTTGAATGTAGATTACAACATGATCTCACTAACTCATCCATAGCAACCAGGTAATTTACCATAGCAACCAAATTGACACATCTTTATCTCAGCCCAGGAAACTGCTAGAGACACAGGAGTTGGTCTAATTGTCTTATAGTCACAAAGGGAAAATTATATAATGTCAATGACCCCTCCATAGCAACCATAATGGTTACCATAGCAACCTGATTGACACATCTCTATCTCAGTTTAGGAAAATGCTAGAGATATGGGGGTGAGATTGTTTCACTAATAGCGACCCCGGGAACATTCATTGAGGTACCTGACCCTCCATAGCAACCATACTGGTTACCATAGCAACCAAATTGACACATCTCTATCTCAGCTTAGGAAAATGAGAGAGACACATGAGTTGGTCTAAATGACTTGTTGTCACACAGGGAACATTATATAATGTCACTGACCCCTCCATAGCAACCATACTGGTTACCATAGCAACCCAATTGACACATCTCTATCTCAGCTTAGGAAAATGTGAGAGACACGGGAGTTGGTCTAAATGACTTGTAGTCACACAGGGAACATTAAATAATGTCAATGACCCCTCCATAGTAACCATACTGGTTACCATAGCAACCAAATTGACACATCTCTATCTCAGCTTAGGAAAATGATAGAGACACGGGAGTTGGTCTAAATGACTTGTAGTCACTCAGGGAACATAATATAATGTCACTGACCCCTCCATAGCAACCATACTGGTTACCATAGCAACCAAATTGACACATTTCTATCTCAGCTTAGGGAAACGAGAGAGACACGGGAGTTGGTCTAAATGACTTGTAGTCACACAGGGAACATTATATAATGTCACTGACCCCTCCATAGCAACCATACTGGTTACCATAGCAACCAAATTGACACATCTCTATCTCAGCTTAGGAAAATGAGAGAGACACGGGAGTTGGTCTAAATGACTTGTAGTCACACAGGGAACATTATATACCGTCACATACCCCTCCATAGCAACCATTCTGGTTACCATAGCAACCAAATTAACACATCTCTATATCAGCTTAGGAAAATGAGAGAGACACGGGAGTTGGTCTAAATGGCTTGTAGTCACACAGGGAACATTATATAATGTCACTGACCCCTCCATAGCAACCATACTGGTTACCATAGCAACAAAATTGACACATCTCTATCTCAGCTTAGGAAAATGAGAGAGACACGGGAGTTGGTCTAAATGACTTGTAGTCACACAGGGAACATTATATAATGTTACTGACCCCTCCATAGCAACCAGACGTGTTACCATAGCAACCCAATTGGCATTTCTCTAACTCAGCTTAGCGAAATGCTAGAAACATGGGTGTAGGTTTAAATTACTCATAGTCACAAAGATAACAATATATTATGTCTGTGACCCCTCCATAGCAACCATACTTATTACCATAGCAACCCAATTGATTGACATTTTCAACTTTACAATGTGTCACATTTGTTTTTAAGTTTCACGTTTCAGCTTCCACTTTCAAATTTGACAATTTTAACTTTCTAATGTTTTACCTTTCAGTTTCCACTAATAATTTGACACTTTTTACTTTCTAATGTTTCACATTTCAGCTTCCACTTTCAACTTATGACACTTTCAACTTTTGACACTTTTTCAGCTGTCTAATATTTCACCCTTCAGCTTCCACTTTCAACTTTACATATTTCAACTTTACAATGTTTCAGCTTCAGCTTTCAAATTTTGACACTTTTCAAATTACAGTGTTTCACCTTTTAGCTTCAACTTTCAAATTTTGACACTTTTAACTTTCTAATAATTCACCGTTCAGACAAGGAATTCAGCAATTTTAAGCATTCTCTTTCAGCTCCCATGCATTCACACGCATTTTCCGCTAGGAAAT
>SRMA01024419.1:0-76158 GCA_007224835.1 Danionella cerebrum
TTTTTGTTCAAAGCGTGCGCGGTGAGGGGGTGGGATGAGGCTTGTTCTTCGGCACCAAGCAGGCTAAGGGGGGTCCAAGTTGAGCTAGACTTTTAGCGTCTTATGACGGTTGGCCATACTTAGGACCCCAGCCAGGCTCCTGAAAATGTAAACCCCTAGACTTAAGGTAACCATAGTGTTACCGAAGAGGCCACCTGGTGGAACAGGTGCATCCAAGAGCCGGAGCAGTCTACTGGATGAACTACTGCCTGGTTCAAACACAGTTGGTGTTCCTGGACCACTACAGTGGGCATTGAACGCCCTCTTTCACCGCTTTTAGGGCATGATAGGGAGTGGTCTGAAGGTCTTTGACCAGCCTTAGAGCCCCTCCACCCTTGTGCATGTCGCGAAGGACCTATAAGGCGGGAGCAAGTAGACCTGGCGGACGAAACCTAAAGCTTGGGAGGAAACAACTAGACGTTCAGTGGGTGGGGTGTATCCCGTCTGCAGTCAAGGGTACTTGTATGTTTCTGGTCCAGGTTTGTTGTGGGCATTTGAATGGAACCCATTGGGGAAGTATATTGTGACCACCCAGTTTGTGTAGGGTTTCCTCTTGTTTCATTGGATACTTGAACTCTGTCTCATGAATATTGATGAGAGACCAAATCTTCATGACTTGACGCCTGGTGCAGTGACGGATCACAATCTCTGAAAGCTGAAAATGGTCGAAAAATGATTCAGGTATGTCAACTCGTAATACCAACAGGTCCCAAAACTAACATTGATTAAATATCGATCAACACACAGCAATTAAAATCTCAAATTGAGCGTTTTATGGCCCCTTTTGACAAATTATTACAATTAATATTTTGTACATCTTTGATATTGCCGAATTAAATCTTCCAGTTGAAATATCTGATGGAGAAGACATCGTGAAGAATTCTGTCACCTGTGCTTTTTGTGAACCCGCTCTGATCTGTAAAGAGTAGAGGGCACTGATTCGCTCTTAAATGGGCTCTTCGCTCTGTTCGGCTGGTACACCCTGAGGCTCTCATGCCACTCCAACTGCATCTTTTTCTGATAGTTTGAACAGAAACTGTGCAGTGATATTAGATCCTGGATGAGCTTCCTCTATATATTCCATCTGTTGTCTAATATCCCAAACGTAGGACTTGGATTTGAATTGGAAAGATTTGGTGAAGGTTGTGAACTGTTATGGTTTTGTGTGTGTGTGTGTGCGTGCGTGTGTGTGTGTGTGTGTGTGTGCGCGTGTGTGTGTGTGTGTGTGTGTGTGTGCGTGCGTGCGTGCGTGCGCGTGTGTGTGAGAAAGGATTGTTCCGCTGAGTGATGAACTGCAGAGTATTTCATAGTGAAAGGAGGAGCACAATGTGAGAGAGAGCGATGCCTCGGGGACAGTTGCTGAGGAAGGTGTCACAGATATCTGCACTCCGTTCTATTTTTATCCTTCCTGAACATCCAGGATATTTTGTAAAGACGATTGAAGGTTAATTTCTTAACTCTAGTCTGAACTAAAAGTAAAATTGTATTTTAGTTGTTCACACATTTACTAAAGCTTTTAAACTCTAGTATTAAGTCATACATTTCTTCTAGATGCATCACTGTATTAATTCAGGAATAGGATAAAACCCTCTAAATGTATTGTTTACAGTTTTGATTGTTAGGATAAGACATGTGCACCACTGATGAGAAATTATTAAAGGCAAATATAAAAACACAAATAAAAAAAAAATGTGTTAATTATTATCCATCTGAAGTTAATAATCAATTGTGAATCTCTTTTGCTTGTATTTAGTGTGGTTCTCTATTTTTCTTCTACCTCTGAACTTCAGCATGTCCTTCAAATTGTATTTTGGTCAATTACACTCACTATTCTCAATTGTGGGTGTTTCTTCCCCAGAAGTGAGGTTTGCTTTAGGGCATTATGCAAATGTGCCTGAAACCAGAAGGGGAAAGCCTGTCTTTTCCCTTAATCTTTCGCGTTGTTTACTTCTATAAAACTGTGCTCCTAAATACTAAAATAAACAACTGTTCAGAGTAAATAATTATTGTACGTGAACCTATTTAAATTGTTAAAACCTGTGGTAACGTGGATAATTATTATATATTCATTTCCGCATAGAACATTACTGTTTTGTGATTGCAGTACATTGAAGACCAGTAGAGGGCGCTATGGTGATTGAGGTTTACCTGGTTAATACATATAGAGTTATAGAAGAGAAAGTACGTGTAGCGTGTTGTTCCCAGAAATAAAGTACCGTTAACTTATGGAAAATTTCAAAAGCGAACTTTATTTAAAAATGCATGTCAAATTAATTTTTGCTTTATATAAAAACCAAACTGCGCAATGTAAGATTAGTTATTTGTACCTCTATTTTATTATTAACGTGTTTGCGCTAGAGAAAGAACTTACGAGAGAGTGAAAGTAAAAAACAACAACAATAATAATAATAATATTAATAATAAAAATAAAAAAATCAATGTCACGTGTCGTGTGCTATCCAATAAAAGCCCTAGAGTGCCAGTCGTGCTCCAGACCCTTCTCCCGAAAGCAGGGAAACAATATGAGCAATCACTAATAAGATTCTACACATCTTTTGAGCTTGAGCCCCCCAAAAGGTGAAATAAATCTCAATTGAGTGAATTTCCCTCAAATTCCTGGACACACGTATTGTTGTTTGTTTTGTTTTTGTGCAGTTAGTTATACTGGAAAACCTTGCTAAATGACATTCCCATGATTATGAGAGGGGCTGACTGTGCGCTTATTTTTATTTTTTTGCTCCATAATTGTATTATTACATAATACAACATATTACATAACACATAATTTTAACCAGAGCATTTTATAATGTGTTCAAAATATATTTTGTTTAATTTGGTTGAAATAAAGGTTCCTGACAAAATCAAAAAGTGTTGCTGAAATAATATTTTATGTGATTCTTTTATACATTTAAATTTTAAAAGAGGTTGGTGCTGACCCCAAAACAAGGGGAAGGCCAAAGAGAAGCATCTGAATGTGATTGAGTCGAAGGTGGAGTGAGTAGTGTTGAAAAGCTCACTCTCTGCCACCTGTGACAACCCTGATGGTGGTGGCCTTGAGCAAGGCATCAGTTTCTCCCACTGCTCCCTGGGCGCCACAGCTATGGCTGCCCACTGCTCAGAGGGTACGTTCACGCTGTGTTTCTTCACTGCTGTGTGTGTGCGTGTACTTGTGTGTGTGTGGGTGGGTGCGTTCGCGTGTGTGTGAATGCACTTTCAATGGATTAAATTCACTTTCACTTCCTTTACTTCACAATAAAGTAGACTCTCACTTTAGAAAGAAAGGGTTTGGAATGAATTGATCTCAGGTTCTTAAACATTTAAAAGTCTCTGCACACACTGGTGCTCTTGCCAATCACACCAGCTGTTTTAGAACTAAGTAAGAACAATGCAGCTACTGTTTAATTTAGATTTCAAATATAATGTGTAGGTTTCAATATATCATTAGCTTTGATATTTTGTGTCGTAAAAGAACAACAAGAGCATAATTTGCAAAGTAATTTAAATTAAAATGTGAGAAAATGCGAGAAAATGCGTCTTTCAGTTTCATTTTACAGACACCAAATCAGTTCCATTAGTGCCATCTAGTGATGAAAATAGGGATAACCCTTAGAATTACAAGAACTGTCCTGGCCCGTGGATGGTGCGCAGGACACGTAAGCAGGTTCGAGTCCCGAGCCTGTCATTTTTCCCATCCCACCCCATTCTCTCTCCGCCTTTCTTCCTGTCCTATCTGTTCAAATGAAAAAAACAAACATATTGAAAAAAAAAGAATTACAAGACCTGTGACATGGCTTGTGTTTTTCAAAGTTGTGGGAGAAAAAAAAACACAATGGTACAAAAAGGGTTTGGAACAGTGACTAACATTTAGGAGAGGTTTACCTAGTTTTTTTAAAACAATTTTCACATTGTTTTTAGCATTTTCTTTGCTTTTTGGGGTGATTTATGATTTTTTACTTTGCCTCAACACATTTGATTTTTGTTCTAAAACATAAAAACTAACTATTCGTTTCAATTTTTGAAAGTAAAAAATAGTAGACAAAATCTACTACTCAGAATTGTAATTTTTGTACAATTTCAGCTTTGTTGTGGAATTATTTTGTAATGTAATAAAAATGAAACTTAGGGTTTTAAAAACAACGTATTAGAGAAAGCTGTAAAGTAGTAAAAATTAATTAAGAATTAAGAAGGACATGAATAATTTGTTTCCACAGACTCTCCCCCTCTACAGATTTTTGTCAGATGAGTGCAAGCCAAGCAAAATATTGATAAAGTGGCATTAAAGTTTGTTCAGTGCTTCATTTTATTTATTGTTTGAACAAAAGAGACACTTTCACTTTGTTTGTTGATGCCATTTTCTTTCCGTGTACTGCAACACTCTTCCACACAGCTCTGCAACTTGCCAGAAGCAGACTGGGATCTCTTTGCTTTCACATACCACCAAGATATCAAACCCACAAATGAACTTGAGATCACTTGTTTGTTCACTTATATGAGCTCAACTGCTCGCCCAAACGGAAGAGGTGTGAAAACACTCTTGAGCTCTGTCTCAAATCACTCTGTGTTTGACCACCGTTTCATTTAATCACGGTTTAACAAAGGTACATTTTATTACTATAACCCCTACAACAGCCAGGCTGACCAAAGTGCTTTATGAGGCGAATGGGTGCCATTTCTGTCACTGGGACTTTATATGTTTAAACAAACATTACATTGATTCATAAATACATTTTATGTCTAATTGTACGTTTATAACATACTATTCTTGTTGCAAATTTAAGCTAGAACATTTAAAATATTGATAAAATACACAGAAAACACTGAGAAATGTCCTCAGTCTCTGATGTTACACTTCACCATAAAATATAACGATAAGGACTTTTAAAATGAACCTCTTTGGATCGATATGTAATGAAAAAAATCTTTGTAGTGATCTGTAAATCTATATATATGTTTGTTTCAAATACAGTACATTTATTCACAGAAATATCTACTTTCTTAGGTTAATAAAAAACAAAAAAAACAAGTCATGTCCCCCAGCCTTTTACTCATTCCTGTTACCCCTCCCCCTCCTGAAAAAAAGTTTGTTTTTCAGCAGGTAGTTGCATCACTTGCATCTTTAGAAGGCCATGGGAAGAGCAAATGTAAGTTCTCTCAATTTCTTATTTACAAGTTTGATGATTTTGTGATTTCTTGGAGCGTCAATTTAAAAATACTGTCTTGTTACTCAAATTATTTCAGAGGTTCAGAGTAAAAATGCACATATTTGGTAAATAACTGAAATCACAGAATTACCTGGTTCTATTTTTGTGTGCACCATGGAGCTATTTGCTGATTATGTGCACCATATTTGCTAAAAAATTTTTTTTGCTAAAAAGAGGGATAGTAACAAGAAAAATGGCAGCCATCTTTTGATAATAAATCTAATAAAACATTTAAATAAGTTACTAAAGATAGACCAATTCCCATTTGGAAACCTTAAGTATGTTTGCTATTGAAATCTGATCTGAAATCAAGTAAAAAAAAAAGACATTTTTAAAAGTTACAACAAGCAAATGGCACATTTTTGGTGGAATGGCTTGTATAATGTAAACTCAGAATAAACCAAAATGGAGAGGCATGCAGTACCACATAAAATCACAAGCCCTCGCGGTTCCTCTTAGTATCCAGTTTTGTTGCCCTCAGCAGTATATCGCTCTGACGCACATTCATGGAATACGAGCTCTGATGGATCATTTGGCTTTGTTGACCTCCACATGAACATTAGGGAAATGGCCAAAACATGAGTCACCTTCCCTCTTCACAAACTTTCATCAATCTGAGAATCTGCACGATGACAAGGTTTAAAATAGCTACCACCCAATGTATAAGACACACAAACGGTCTCACATTATCAGAACAGATCTGGTTTTCAGCCGTTTTCAGGTGGAGATGCATTGCCTTAGCAGGAGGCCTCGATCTTACCTGCTGAACTCCTACAGCGACTTTAAAGAGATCGATGAGATTGCCAGAGAATCCTATGAGACTGCCTGGTTAGACCTGCTGATAGAGACCAGGCCAGAGTACAGGTAACTGTTCTGTATCAGTGGCATAAGAACAGGGTTTGTTTGTTCGATACAAATGTTCTGCGCTAAAAGCCTGTTACTCCCCTGTAGTAGAACAGAAAGAGCAGTCAAATCATTTTAGGAAACTGACAATGTTGGAGTTAACATACTACACAAGTGCATGGGCCAATCACAGCGTCTGTTTGAATTAAGTGGGAATGATGTCGACCCAGAGTTATGACAAAGTTATGTGAGAAAATGCGCAACCGTCTTCCAGTTCCAGGGTTAACGTTCTGAAATACAAGACCTGTGATATGGCATGTGTTTTGGCAAGTTCTGGTCTAAAAAGTACTTAGGACTGATGTAAAAGATTTAGGAGAGGTTTTCTTGTTTTTTTTTCCTCACATAGTTTTGACCTTGTCTTTGCTTTTGGGGGGATTAATGGATTTTTATTTCGTTTCAACACTTGATTTTTGTTAATAAACGCAGAAACTGTTTGTTTTCAACTACCAGAAAAGATGTAAGGGATGCAAAGAAAAAGCTACAAATAACTTCATCTGAAATACAGGGTTCTGTGGGAAAAAAAAATATTGTGGCTATTTCAAGGAGCAGAATAAGGAGACACTTAAAAAATAATGGGCTGCTTGGTCAAGTTCCAGAAAAAGGCCATTACTACACAAATGCCATAAAGTAGCTGCTTACAATACACCAAACAGCTCAGAGAAAAGCTCCAAACTTCTGGAATAAAGTTATTGGGAGCAATTGAACTTTTTGGCCACAACCATAAACGTTACATTTGGAGAGGAGTTAACAAGGCCAATGATGCATGGAACACCATCGCCACTGTGAAGCACGGACGCGGGTCACTGATGTTCTGGGGATGTGTGAGCTCCAAAAGCACAGGAAACTTGGTCAGAATTAATGGAAGATGAATGCGGCATGTTCTCAAAGGATCCTAGAGGAAAGTGTGCATCATCAGCCAGAAGCTGCTTATTGTATGTGAACATTGCAACACCACAACGATCCAAAACACAAGGACAACTCCCAGGATCACTGGTTCCACCAGAACAAAGAGAAGGTTCTGGAGTGCATCTCAGGCTCCTGACCTCAATATCATTGAACCATTCTGGGAAGAACTCAAAGATGCAGTTTATACAAGAATTTACAAGAGTCCAAGAAGAATGTGCTGCTTTACCAACAGAGAAGATAAAGAACCTCAATGACAACTACCTCAAGAGAGTTCAGGCTGTCGCTGATGTTAAAGAGGGAGTTACAAAATATTAAAACAGTTGTTTGACAATAAATGGCTTTCCAAACCACAAACATTTAAGTATTTCAAACATTTTGACGAGGTATGTAAATCTTAGAGCACAACTGAATCTTTAAAATGATGACTGTAACAATCTTTTGTATGGACTAGTTTTACTGTAGAAATTTCTGTTTCACAGACATATTTTGTGATTTAACACTTGCCATTGGTGTCTTTTTCTACCATCTGTGGATGTTTGCCATTTGACTGATCTAAAACCAACTAAAATGTCTATTATTGTGTCTGATTCCACTTTCCAGGACAACTCTCGTTGAGAAAGACTCTGTGAGAAAGGAGAGTTACGAAAGCAAGCAAGTGATTCATTTCACAGTGCGTCGATCCCCAAACCAGACCATCCAGATGGGTATCGAGAGACAGCCTCCACAGCTGTACCATTTACCATGCAAGAAAACTCTCCCCATCCCCATTTTCACACCCAGGGACATTTCGCAACATTGTGGAACCCACACACCATCCCAAGACCAAACCAACATGAACTCTCACTCTGAACCGAGTTTTAACGGAGTATGTCTTCCGTCTGTCACCATTCAGAAACCCAAGGTGGTAAAAGTCCACGGTTCAGACTTCAGAGCATCCACCCTCGTATCTCCACACAGGGACACACTTCATGTCCAGCGCAGAGAGTGATGGAATCAACACAGTTCCTCATGTACCGCCATTAAATGTTCATCATTCTGCATAGATTTCCTTTTCTTTTAAATCTGACCCACCCCTGATGAATAAATGTCCTTAATTTCTGAACATTGGACAAGTCTCATTGTAACATTGCTATAGTGTGCCGTTCCACCAATCAGAGCTCATTCAGGCTATTGGGGAACCCTTTATTTATTGATTTTAAGAGAAAGATGTTATAAAGGATGAGCATGTTCAACCTGGCATTTCCTGGCTGCAAATCTCATTTAAATATTGTATGCAATAAAATTACAAAACTACATGGCTAAAGTTTATACACACACTTGACTTTGAAAGTGTTATTTTATCTTATAAAATGTTCTTATTTTGAGTTTTAAATGTGAAAGTGCTCTTTGTATTGAGTCTTTAAAAAACGTTTTCAACTGAATCTTTAGCTCAAACTGTGACGTCACCCGATACTAGACCCCTCCTACCACCGACGCGTCATCCATTCATGTTTTAAAACAAAGCTCCTCCCACTCTCAGCTACTGGGATATCGTGGAGTTTCCACATGAGCATCTACATACATTATAGTAAAAATGTATCACGCTTAGAAAAATTGTCGAAGTGGCAAAACATTAATGTGGTTAAATATTTACCACTGAGAGGAATCCTGCTTCAATAACTTTTGATTTGGAGCGTCATCAGCCCCTGAGCCTCTTCCTCCTCAGACACAGGTTCTGTTACAATCACAGGACTTTCAGAGAGTTTTGTTTATGTATTAGTGCGCGCCGGACCTTCCTCTCTGTTGTAAAACCCAGCTCTTCATCCTCAGCTCCGCGCTTGAGTTCTCCATTCCCTGCATCGGTTCATACTGATAATGCAGCATCATGGTATTATTCACTTTTAACATAATACACGAGTAATAAAAGTAGTGTGATATTTGTTGTTGGTCGTCCGTTCCTGAGATGCACGTGACACGCAGTATCCAATGAGAGCAGACAGTTTGAACTACCAATCATCGCACGATGCGTCACTTGAAGCAGGAGTTTCTCACAAACGATTCATTAATGATTGTTTAAAAATCTGGTAAAAATAAACAAGTATTACAAGATAATTCAATTGTTTCAACGTGTTCTTGGAGACTTCAAAAACCTAATTAACTTTTCAAAATGATGATACTCTGAGATAGAGATATGGCAAACTGGATGCTAGGTTAAACAGTTTGGTTGTTTCGTCGGAGTCAGTGACAATATGTCCCTCATCTCACTTTGACTAAAATATTCAACCCCCCGTCACATTGGTTTTCCTAAGCTGAGATAGAGATAAGTTAAATTGGTTGCTAAGGTAAGCAGTTTGGTAGCTAGGTGTCGTAATGTGGGATACCAAGCGTTTTTCAGGTGCTTTATTGTGCTACCAGTGGTTAAAGTGAAACAACCAAAACAACAACCAAACATAAATATTTACAAAACACTGTTGCTAAGTAAGAAAAAGAAACATTTTCAAAGCAGCAAAAACAGAGGTTTGCAGAGGTGGATCCAGCAACAAATGGAAGAAAAGAGCCTATAAGCTCTAAGCAGAGCTAAAAGCCACAAGGTTCGGCCATGCATCAGGTGACCGCACACTTTTCAGGGGAGTCAAACTCAGACTGTTGTCTCCCACTCTCTCTCCTCCAGACAGAATTAACTTGAGCTTTTTAATGGGAGAGCTCAAAATGGGCCGAACCATCAGCAGGTAAGTATATTGAACTTTTTCACCCCAGAAAACAAAATCTATTCTTAAACAAAATGAAACCCAAATTCATACAATACCTTTTACATAAACACTGGCAAACAACTATAAATGATCATCTAAACTGCATTATATAAACGTCTCACAGAGAGTTCTAAGAACTCCCCCGCTGGAATGGGAAAATAGAAGGGAGTTATCAGTATTGTCATAAAAAATTAAGTTATTATTATGATCTACACAAACAAACCCCCATTTCACTATGATGTTTCATCTTGATGTATTTAGTGCTTTTTTTCATTTACTTTCAATTGATAGATATTTGACCCATTCTAGAGCTTAGAAATACTTTTGCACAGAGGTAAGAATGTTCTTGCACATACTGGTTTCTTCCAAAGTGTGGTTGCTTTGAGGTTTCTCTGAGGTTCTCAGTTTGACTTACAGTATTACAAAGTTTAGGCCCATGTTAAGTCAAAGTTTCTTAAGTGGTACGAGTCTGAAATAACAACCCACATCGAACTAGTTCAAATTTAGTTTGTTGAGCGTAGCACAAACGGTCCAGGAGGAGATACGTTTAGAATTTTTGTTTTGAAGCAAAAGACGAATAACACTTTTACAAGCAAATATAATAAACCAATCAAGTTGTAGCGTGTTTTATTTAATAAAACCGTGGAAAAGGATGAGGTGTGTGATTGTCAAACACTGAAGGATCAACTGCTTTCCCAAATGAAGGGAAGTATATCCTCCGGGATGTTTTCAGTGGGTTTTGCTAGAAGTCTCTCTGAACCGGTCTTCTGCCCTCTGGTGTTTGCTCAGGGTGATCTGCAGCTGCCAGAACCTGAGATACAACCACATCAAGCTGCCATTCCTCCTCCTTTCCATGTTCAGCAGATCTGCACAGTGTCTGTCATTCTTAAAAATATCCCTGAGATCTCCCTCCAGCTTTAGCTGGGCACCCAAAGGGTGTTGCGTTGCCTTCACCAAAAGCTTCTCCTCCATCTCCACACGCCGTTGCCGTGGAAACAGGATGCTGCAGAAGGCCTCCTGTCTCTCAATCAGCTTCTCCTCCAGTTCCTGAAGTAGAAGTTGAGCATGGTTGTGCCACGCCTCCTCTCTCCTCAAAGCTTCCCGCAATGCCACCCCAGGCTCCCCTGACTCCAGCAGTCTTTTCTTCTCCTCCTCCAAATGTTGGCGCTCCTGCTGGAGCTGCTTACGTTCCTCCAGGAGCTGCTGGCTCTGGGAAATCAGGCTGCTCCTGTAGCCCTGTACCCGCTGGCGCTCCTTCTCCAGCTCTAGTGCCAAGTGAGCAGCAGTCCTCTGGTTCTCCCTCAGTGTCTCAGAGTGTTTCATCTCCAGATCTTTGCTGATGGCTTCCACATTGCTCTCATATTTCTTCTTCATATCCTGGATCTGGTTCTGTGACTCTCGACTCCATATCCAGCCTTGTGAAAAATACAGCCACAGAGTTCATGATAAAAGCATCATGTATGACCAAATATAAGGAATAGAAAATGAGGTCTAACAAGGAATGAGTGGCATAACAAGGAATAAAATGGCTGGGTTTAATACAGAAAACTGCAAAGCTGAGAGTTATTCTTATAATTGCACTCTTAAATTAGAAAGAATTGTGCTTAACCGTGATCTTACCAGTTGAGCCCATAAATTGGAATTCCTGACATGCACATGATTTTATTATACATGCCTTAAAATCACTTTGTTTATGGTCTTACATTTTAAAAGTGCATTTATCAGCTTTTTGTTAACTGAAACATTTTGATGTTTCTCTAAATATGTGTATTTTCCAAACATTTAATTGATGACATCTAGGACATCCTGTTTGTATGTGGAGCCTGTTCTGTCTGTGCTATCACAAAGGGGTTGCATGTTTGTGCAGTTAAATGTCAGAGGATGAATGATCCCCACTGAAACAGAACAAAATAGTATACCAAATAACAATTGATCCTAAACACTATGGGTGTAACAATACACTCTGCTCATGATGAAATACATATCCCGCTATTGACTATTGAACCTGTTTATATAACGAACCATCATTTTAAAACATGGAATTTAACAAAAAGCTAAGTATGCTAGAGTCTAGTTCGGTTTGTATTAGAGCATTGATACCATCCATCCACTAGGGGGCATGTGTTAATGTTAGCACTAAGTCATATTTTTTACTTAAATTGATGTAGAAAGCTAAATTTATAATCGTTCTATTTAAAATGAGAGTAAAAGATAATTGTCTACTAGTAAATATTACATACTATAAGAAGAAAAGTTAAAGAAGTTCCAGAAGTGACTAGAATCACAATCACTCCAAGAAGCAAATACACTACAGCTCCTAGACATAGTTCTCCCAGTAGCTCCACGATACATATTGTGATAGTTTTGTATTGCCATAGACTATGTACTGTCTTTTACATCCCTCCTAAATACTGTAAAAATCCTTCGACCACAAAAGGAGATGACAAGTGAGAACAGGTTATACCATTTAATGAATGCTAAAGATTTTTAGCTGTATAATAAAGTTTAGCAAAATTAAAATTCTAGAGTAAATACGTATTAATCAGCTTTTAAACACAGCATTGTTTGTACATATTTTAACTAATGACAGTTGTTTGCAAATCTTGATGTACATTTTTAAGAACGAATACAATATAAAGAGCACTTACGAAATGCAGCCAGTCCGATCATGGGCACCAGCAGGGCGTAATTCCATCTGCCAGCGTCATCACCCTCTCCAGCAGCTTCAGGTCTGATGTTCCAATGGGGAGGATCATTCAGGTTGTTCATGGAGAAATCCTAAAGAGGAAATTTAAGGTTGAACGCTTAAAAACGTAATTCAAACACGTTAAATAACTTGGCATACGTTAAAGCCTGATCGTACAACTAAACACACAGCACATGAAATGCCATACAGCTAAAGCTACAAAGCAAATGTGCTCGTGTAAATATAATTCTACATAAAGACACTGACAATATTAAAGACAATGACAATATTTGAAAAAAATAGCTAGTTGAAATGAGTCAGTCACCTTCGTTCACTCACTGTACAGACACATGCAAGTTACAGTTAGCGTCACGTGAGCTCCTTCCGGCCCTTTGGACGTCGACAACTTTTGTTTACCCTTCTACGGGGAAGTACAATCCATATCTATTGTTCAACAAATAGTTTTTAATCCTAATAGTTTTTTAAACATGTGGCCTTTTTACAAATGATATTCCATTTGCATTTTATCAGCAAGCCGTAAGCTTTCTTCAAATTACAATTTAAAGAAATAACACGGCGTTCGTTTTTGAACACCCCTTAAAGCAATAGTGGTATAGTCCGTTCAGTTGCCCGTCATATGCATATTTTGCTTATTTTCATCTTAATCAATTTTTAAATTTTATTGTGCTTTGTAGATTGTTTGATAGCGTAAATGATTCCCTTTTATTTAACATACTCAAAAATTGTTAGAATACACAAATTAGCCTAAACTTTAAAACATTAAAAGCCCTCAAAAGCCCACGAAGCCCATCCATAATCACAAACACATAATCAGTTATACATTTTGAAAATAAAAACTATAATAATTATAAAAGTGTATAAAAATATATAATGTATGAGCCATTACACCGAGTTGGTGCCATTCTCTCCCTGGGACTTTATATGTATAAATGAGCATTACCGGTAAATTGCTTCATGAATACACTTAATTACTAAGTAAGGCGTACTACATAGAATTCTACGGTGCCCCTAAAGGGTCATGCTTTAGCGAACTGCAGTGAACTTGTATTTCTTCTTTGTTAAGTAACGCTCTTTTATAGTCTGGACTTCTCTTGAATGAACAATCAGATTCACTTGTGGTTGAACGCATGTTGTCGTCTTAAGTAGGACTTTTTTCCTGTGACTATAATTGGGGTTCACTTATTTTTGTAACATGGACTTGAAGGAAATCACTTTTCTGTTTGTGCAAAATAACAAATCTTGTTTGCAATCGATGGCCTACATTTGTTGGAGTATTTTTTTGTCAAGTATCTCATAGAAATAGTTTTTCGTACATATGCAGTGGGGTGTACTCATTTATGCTGAGCACGGTAACCCCTTTTACTTTATCAACATTATTCATTTTGGAGACGGCCCCGAAGCTTCTTCTGATCCAGTCCCTTCCTCAGGGAGCTAGGGGAAATTAAACTGTTCATGTTCGTCTAGGAGTCACAGTGAATTCAGAATCAGTGGGTTTGTGATGTCATAAACATAGCCATCTAAAAACATCTTGTGTCAGTCAATAATGATCATTATATAACAGTTCTGTTCACTCAACATATTTCAGGAAGACTGATTTTATCACTTAACCCTTAGAAGTCCAGGGGCTTTTCAGTGTTTTTTACTACTTTACATTTTGCTCTATTAAATTAATTGTAAAACAGTTTTTGTTGCAATACTTGATATCTACTCGATGTCAATACAACACCCGCTCTCTTTTAACTAACATTTTTTTCATTATATCGCACAATAATTCCACAACAATCCTGAAATTGTACAGAATTTGTTTTTGTATTACATTGTAGTCATTGTATTATGCTGTCATTTTATTACTGCAAAATTTAGAAAAGTTTTTATGTTTTATTAAACAGAAAAAAATGCATAACTCCTCCAAAAAAAGAAAGACATCAAAAAATGTGAATATTGTAAAAAAAAAATGTTTGTTCCTTTTGTGCTTTGTTTTGTGGCAGAACTTTGAAAAAGACAAGCCATCTCACAGGTCTTGTACCTCCGAGGGTCATCTCTACATTTTACCAGTAGATGGCACTGATATGGGGTCTGTAAAATGAAACACATTTTGATTTGAATTACCTTGCAAAGTATGTGTCATATGATGCTTGTATTGTTTGTTCAAATCCAAAAATATCCACGCTAATAACCTTTTTGAAACATCGACTTTATATTTGAAATCAATATTAAACTGTGATAGGCACATGGACCGGTGATTGCAGACTTAATATAGTACCTTTTAAGTGAACCTGTGTAAAATGCAGCCTTCCTGTTCCTTCTATTCTCTCCTGTTCCTTCTATTCTCTCCCGCTCATCCTCATTAGGCCTCATGCTTAGCACCTCTTTTTTCCACTCTCTCTCTTTCTATGTCCCTCTATTTAATCTTAGCCTTTCTTTCTCTGGGTGCTGGTTCATTGCTTAATGTTCTCTGCTCTGGAGTAGTGTAAGACTTTGCTACCTCGACGCAAGATCTTTGTTATTCTTCTTTACCTTGTTAATTCAGTTTATTTAGTAAGGTTTTCCCTACCAAGGGATTTTCTGGGGCATTTTCTTCAATAAAAACCAATTTTTTTACTCTACATTTGAGTTCCACCATCAGGGCTGGTCCCTGACCGTCCACATTAAAAGTCATTTTTATATTGCAGAAGTAAAGCGGTCACAAAAGAATAAAACTAAAATATTAACCTTTGACAAAACTGTTTTTATTTCATTACAAACTAAACCAATTTGGGCGTTTTCTTTTGCATTCCACGACCCTCTTGCCCACATCAGCTTCTGGGATCGATTCGTTTTCATACACCACCACAGTCTCCACAGCTGGAGCATTGAAGGGTCCTCCCTCCATCTCAGATATCTGCCTCCGGATCTTTCCAGTCTCAATCCTAACCTTGGTATGACAGAATCCACAGAGTACGTGCTTCTGCTTCAAGTTACCACACTCAGGACATGGCTCAATATTATGCTGTAAGACAGGAGAGATGGGGCATAAGTGTTAAAAAAAGCACTGACAGCCGGAAACTGTAATATCTTTCTACAGACATTTGATCATAAATCACTATCTTTAGATGTTATTCACTGTATTTCTATAATTTATTTACCTTTCTTTTATAGTCTGTGCAAGAACAAATTAATAAATGTGCAAAAAAATGTGAACCCTAGGATCTAGAATGAGTTTTAGTTGTCGGACAAATAAATGAGAAAAGTAAAATCATGGTTAAAACTTATTTTGGCTCAAGTCTCTAGCATCCAGACTGTTTACCCTAGCAACCAACTTTTTTTAATTTCATCTTGACTTTGGTAAGTGATAGAGACATGTGGGTTGGCTTATATAACGTATAGTGAAAATTCTATAATGTCTGACCACTCCATAGCAACCAGGCCTTTCCCCATAGCAACAAATTGTCAACTTAGGGAAATCATATTAATCCGTGGGTTGGTTTATTTTACTTAAAGTGACATAGGCAACATTACATAAAGTCACTGACCTAGTGCCGGACAATAAGTCAAAATCAATAAGAGTTAAGAGTTTTTTTTTTTATATAAATTACTTAATCAGTGGGTTATTCTTTGATTTGTCTGATCCCAGTCATTGACCCCCGATTTATTTATTTAACATTTCTTGTTTGTAACTACAAATGAAAGTTGACAAATTTAATTGTTTTAATATAAAAAAAGCCTATAGAGCCTGGAGGTATTATAGATAATCTATAAATAGCCATTTGCAGATAGACAACCATTGTGTTCGTTCTTGGCAGTTTTTTCCTGGCTCTTTAATATTGTCCAGATCGCTATTGGAATTATATCATATCGACCAAAATTAAGGAATATATTGAGATATAATTTTTTGCCGTATCTTCCAGTCCTACACTGACCTCTCCATAGCAAGCAGACAGTTTACCATAGCAACCAATTTGCTACGTCTCTATCTCAGCATGGTAAAGTCATAGAGACATTGGTTAATATTATGTTAAACTACACTTTTACAAGCCAACATCAAAGTTTGTGTACAAACTTCAGGCATCTAGTTATAGCTAGAATCTATCTTTTCTTTTATCTACATTTTGAAGTTTTGAAGATCATATCTACCAAGCTTTCTTTTACCTACTCACTCAACTTTGTGTGTAATAAATTTGTTTGTATTATTTTATATGCATTTACCATTGAGCCAATTTAAAAGGAGAGTTTGTCATTAGTTCAATATTCTCTTTCTTAAGTTCCTCTGATATCAATTGCTAAATGTTAAGTAAAAGCGTTATTCCTGCACACTGGTTCACAATTCAAGCAGTATACTATGGCGGCAGTGTCATTTCACCTTGACTTTAATCAGTTTATTTGGGTTTCTTCTGCGGCAGCGATTCACTTCAATGGTTCGCCTCTTTTTAGGAGCTGCCATCCAAAAGATACTGTCCAAGAAACTGGTCTGCGAGTCCTCATCATTGCTGCTTCGATGAGGATGAGGAAGAACGCCCGGGCCATTTACTGCTAGAGCTGGACCTGGAGAAGAAAACAAAGTTATTGTGACAAATTAACTACCATTTCCATCAGATGGGTTTGAATGAACACCAATCACTTTTATAATTATAAAAACTTGAACCACTATCCATGTGACGTGTAACATTTTATCTGTCACACTGTTTTATTGATAACAGATCTAACCATTCAACAGTTACAACAAATAACCTTACAATAATTTTTTGACCAAAGATGACATACAGTCCTTTACTAATGTTGTTTAGCTATTTTGTAGAAACAATCAATTGGAGTAACAAAAAGATTTATCATTCAATCAAGAAACGTCAAATTTTTGTCTGGGCAGAAAAATTTGTTGCCTATACAGAAATTAACAAATTTGCATTAAATATAAAAATCTGTCAGAAAATTGAGTCGTGGTGCAGTGAGATCCAGATTTAATATCCTTCTAAGAGCTTGAAGGACTGCATCCGTGTGGTTTGTAAAAGATGTATCTAATTTATTGAGGAAGTCATGAGGAATAGCAAAGAAAGCAGTCTTGCGTGCCTCCCAGAGTTCATCAAATCAACAATCTTCTTCATTGATTGAACAAAATCCATAATTTGGCCATGTGTCTCCTTGAGCCCTTGCAAACCTTACATACGGTCATGAAAGCTATGACGTGGTTAAAACTACAGCATGAACATGATTGACCAATGAGGACAAAAAAAAAACCAATTTAATCTTACTTTCAACTTTAAGTGCCTGTGTCATAAGTTAGCCAAGTGTAGAACATAAAAATCCTAATTACAGTCACTATTCTCACCTAGGCCTTCGAATCCAGCTGCTTGCCACAAACGGAGTTCTAGACGCTGCAGAGAACGTCCGAAAAATCGCACGAGCGCCGATAGTGACATAATACAAGGTATTTTATTTTGCTTTAGCTCAACATGCACAAAACAGTCATCCTCACGGTCAAATATCCGAAAAACCTCACTGCGCCTGCGCGAGTATGCGTAGTTCCTGTGCATTGTGGGAAATATAGTACTGTTGGTTTTTTATTTTGTCAAACTGATTTTGTAATACACAATTTAACAATGAACACGTTTATTTTTAAAAATAAATCAACTGCTCTAAATAAATAGGATGTGGGAAAGTGGTAACGCAGGAAAACCATACGCATTTGTTCACGAAAACACTCTGACGTAGTTCACTAATTCACCAACCAGATTAATTAGATGCGTGTCGTCACTTCCTCTGTAGTCCCTACAACCATGGCAGAACGAGGTTACAATTTCTCGCTCACTACTTTCAGGTAACAAATTTCAGAGGTTTATTTTATTTTCTGAATCGTTAAGATTAATACATTTGTTTTGGCATTGTTGATTTATAGTTATGCATATAGCGTTTTGTCAAGTTACAGAAGCAATACGTTATTTTAGCGATGAGTCACTGATGGTGTTGCTGCTCTTCTTTTTGTTGACCTGCATTAATATATTTTTTTTAATCAAAAACAAAGTTAAACACACTTAATGTAACACAATGCAATCAGTTAGGCCTCATCAGTAAGTTTAAATGAGTGATTTACTTAACTTGTATCTTTGTTTTATTTAAGTTTCACTTTCGCTGTGCACCATGCAAGTGTGAGGATGACTAGCATTTAGAGAAATTTATAAATTTGTTATATATTAGTCGTGAATTTTTTATTGTCATATTGGGTTGTGTAATGGGCTTTGAGCCCATTTAAATTAAAAGTTTTTAAACAATTAATACAGAGTAGTCTTTTTTTACTTTTCATCTGGAATTTTACAGAAAATTTACCAGAAATCTCACCAGTATTGTCCGTTCTCGCCCTCCCTACATTGCTTTGTTTTTTTTCAGCCCTTCTGGGAAGTTGGTCCAAATTGAGTATGCTTTGGCCGCTGTTGCAGCTGCCGCTCCTTCAGTTGGAATAAAAGGTTTGAAGAAACACCATTTTGTATTTTATGCACATTAAATTTGGATTGTATTACTTTATTCACCCCTGGGGCTTGACCGCATTTTTAACATTTACCTGAAACTATGGTTTTATGTAAATTTATTTAGATTATTCATTCATTCATTCTTTTTCCAACCCCGCTTATTACCTTTTGGGGTCACAGGGATCTCCAGCACACATTGGGCAAGAGGTGGGGGTACACCCTGGACAGGTTGCCAGTCCATCGCAGGGCAACGTTCACACCTAAGGGGAATGTCAATTTTTCCATTAACCTGACGCATGTTTTTGGCATTGTGGGTGGAAACCAGAGTACCCGGAGGAAACCCACGCAAGCACAGGGAGAACATGCAAACTCCTTCCAGGAAAGTCAGCCGGCAAGCACAGAACCGACAACCTTCTAACTGGAAGGCCGCAGTGCTACCCACTTTGCCATTTAAATACAATTAAATTTAAAATGTGTTGATCATCATATTAATGTACACAACAGCTCTGTTTGTTTCCATTTTGTTCAGAAAAATTGTCAGAAATGGACAAAATGGGGCAATATTCAGCAAATGCAATACATTGTTGTTGTGGGGAATGCCTTTTTTTCTTGAGGTTAAGGCCACATCCCTAAATATGACACTGCGCTGACCAATCAATGCTGACGGGTTTATAAAGTTGTAGTTCAATATTAACTCAAAATATGTTCTTTTGAAGTTTAATTTGATTCAACTCTCTTTTTTACAGCTTCAAATGGTGTCGTTCTGGCCACTGAAAAGAAGCAGAAATCTATTTTGTACGATGAACAAAGTGTGCACAAGATAGAGTCCATCACCAATCACATTGGCATGGTCTACAGTGGCATGGGTCCAGACTACAGGTATGGATTCAGCACCTAAGAGTATCTGAATAAGTTTCAGAATATAGAACACATTTTTAGATGTGTTAGAGTCATTACAATAGAGAATGATGTGATTAATAGATTAAGCTGTTATCACTGTAAAGGGCAAAAAAAAATGCTCAAACATCAAAGAGATGGTCAAAACTGTTGTTTGTTTCCCAACCAGTGGAGTAGCCGGACCCAAAAAGTTGTAGAAAAGTTGGCAGATCATCAGGTAGAGTTCTGTAAAGCTTCTGCAATTATTCTGTGAATCTGTGAAAGCTTTATCCGTAAAGCTTTCACAGATTCGTGTTTCTCTGCTCAATAGCACGAGACCCAAATGCTCTTAATAGACAAAAGACACTTCTGTTTAATCTGTGTTAGGTAGAGGAAAAGCTACAGCTCTATTTTGTCCAAATATGTCTTCCTTCCACCGTTGCATTGCTGTGTATGCACAGCTGCCTGAAACAAGATCACTTAGGGACCATCTGCAAAGTGCAAAACCCCAAATATGTTTTGACCAGAAAATGGTTAATAACTTCACTCTAAAATGCTCTATTATGACCAAAATCAAACCACACAGCACTGCATACAGACAGAGATTTCAGAATTTATTACATTCAGTATTTTTAATATCAGAAATTTGTGATTATTAAAAAACCCTGGTTGGAATTTGATCATTCAGGGGGGCATTTACACAGACAATATTAAACCCAGCTTCTGTTCAAAAACCCATCTTCTGTTCTCAAAAACTTAAATGAAACTCCAGGATCAACATTTCTTTAGCCAAAAATGCCTTAAATAAATGTATTTATAACCTGAACGTTCACAGTTTCTTGTCTGATAACCGTATTTTTTGCTGTATAAGACGCACCCAATTTTAAATGAGGAAGATCTAGAAAAAAAGATTCTGAACCTACTGTAGAAAATATTTCATATCAACTGTGTAAAAGTTAACAGCAGTTTAAGAACAATTATATGCCAAACATGAAAAGTCAGTAAACCGTAAAAATAACAAAACAAGGCTGTAATGTTTTTATTGGAACCCCAATAATTCCTCTTCGTCAGGACAGATCAACGCAGAAGACACTTTCTTCCTCACTGGTGTCAAATAAGATGTTGTCTTCTGTTCCATCCAAGGCATTACTAATGCCACACTTCTTAAATGATTTTATAACAATGTCCTCCTTCACGGAGTCCTACGCGCTATGGTAGGATCGACGCGCAGAGATGGGCTGAGATGACTCGGTGCGCACCGCCGGGTGATGGGAATTTTCATATATAATACTACCATCTAGTGGTCATTTAGAGAAATGTGATTTGAGAAACTTTTAAGAGCACACGTCATACTTCAGTCCCACTCCTTGAGGAGGCTTTTAAGTTGAAATGAGAACGGAGGACGGGTCTCTTCTTCTTCCGGCGCTTGAGAGGCTCGAGGTTCCTCTTCCAATGTGGATAACACATGTGTAGGAAATGCGTAGAGTCTGATAAATCTTTACAATAAATAGCTGCATTTGCGGAATGAGGAGTCCATTCTGCCCGTCATTTTTTTCACAACTAAGTTGCATATATGACTCGCTTTATTGTTTAAAGAATGTAATAACATATATTTTTGCATTGTTAATTCCTTTAGACTGGGGAAACCCTCTAAAAGTTATTAAACTACTGGACATGCCATTCCTTTGTGAAATATTTCAATTATATCTGCAGGGTTCTGGTGAGAAGGGCACGAAAATTGGCGCAGCAGTACTTCCTGGTCTATCAGGAACCGATACCTACAGGGCAGCTTGTTCAGAGAGTAGCTTCTGTCATGCAGGAGTACACACAGTCTGGGTATGTTTAAAGCAGCTCCAGCAGACTCTTTGCTTTGTTATTTTAACTCTACAATATGTTTCTTTTTCGACAGAGGAGTTCGTCCGTTTGGGGTGTCCCTTCTGATCGCAGGCTGGGATGAAGATCGTCCATATCTGTTCCAATGTGACCCCTCGGTGCGTCATGTTTCTGTTTTCATATTTTACTCACCTGGGTTCACTGAGCCTGTAAATATAAACTAGATTAAAGCTGCAAGATCAAAGGCCTTGAGCACCTCCGCTTCGTTGCAAAATGCACCACGACCAGCCCTTATTTAGGACATGCATTCAAGCTAGAATAAAAAAAAATGCTGAACAATACAGGCAAATTAAAACCATATCATAAAGTGTCCTGACCCCCTAGGGCAGGGGTATTCAACAAAAATTGATAAGAGATCTGGTTTCATAGCGTCTAACTATTTACTGCAATATATTATTACGTAATCAATATTTTAAAATGATTTCAGTACAATTCAATTGACAAATGTATCTATTTACATTGTTATCTGATTTATGAAATAATAAGCAAGAACACAAACGTTCAGATAGATTTGTGTTGATGTGTATGTTCAAAGCTTTTTTGTCTCATAATACAGTTTGACTTTTAATGTGAGCAAACTTCTGTTTTAGTCCAAGTAGCTCATTTTTAGTGCTCACAAGTACAGCGTTCTCAAGATGAGATCACCCCTCCCCAATTCCTTAATTACAGGGGAAAGTGTTATTATTATTATTATTATTATTAAGAGATATATTGATTTGTATTTTCACTATTAACTAATATGTTGCTTTTAAAGCTATTTATTTTGTTCTTGCCATTTAATGACTAACAATATGCTGTAGAAAGTATAAAAAAAAAAAAAAAAAAATATATATATATATATATATATATATATATATATATATATATATATATATATATATATATATATATATATATATAGTAAACTCCTCCTTGACCGTTCATCCGATTGCCATGACTTTTATTCAGATTATCTTTGGTCCAGGCTGACAAAAAATAACCTTTACAATGTTGATTTGTTAATGTTTTCCTGAATAAAAAGCTAACAATCATTACGTAACCCTTGTTGGAATTGTAATAAATGCTTTAGTGCACTGACATAATATTCTGTTGTTATGTATATTATGTTAACCTGTTTGGCTGACTCTTAATATTCATTCAACTTCCTTTTTATGGCGAATTATTTTCGAGGTGAACAGATAAGATCCCAAGGAGGAGTATGAGACGTGCAAAAGTGCAATTTTTTTATTAATAATTCATTTACAATTTTGTTTTACAAAATAATTGACTTCCTGTTGGTTTCGTTGACGAATGGTGTGAGCAGTTTAACAAAGTCAAAAAAGCTTTGCAAAGTAACATTCCTCATGCCTTAAGATAAGAAAATAATGAACTTATTTTTATTCTAGGTTAGGTCACATGAGTGCCGAATTTCATTCATGTATGACAAACCGTTAGTGGCCCATCAGTTGTAACACATTAGGTGGCGCTATAGAGTAATTTCCAACTCTCTTTTCAAATCCCAATCAGACGTAATTTTCACCACTTTTGATGAATTTTCAAATTTGGTGACCTTTCGAGCACGTTTAGGCTCTCAAAAATGCACCGAAATCCATGAAGCAATAATGCTCTGAGCAATTCCAGTAGTGTTCCATGCACTTCGGTGTCAGAACCCTAAATATGACATGTGAAGAGTCTAAATGAACTGAATCATGTAAATGAAATGTTTTATCTGTTGAAGGGAGCGTACTTTGCATGGAAAGCCACAGCGAAGGGGAAGAACTACGTTAATGGCAAAACATTCCTTGAAAAACGGTATGCTTTATGTTCAATTTTATCAAAAACCCTGTTTGATTTCTTCATGTACAGCATCATTTTTGCTCCTCTTCTCCGTTTCAGATACAATGAGGATCTGGAACTGGAAGATGCAATTCACACGGCTATTCTGACTCTTAAGGTAATGAATTAATTGTAGTCATGTCTTAAATGCATATAAGACATGACTTACATCTAACACAGTCATCATCTGTTTATACTTTATTATCTCTATATACTACCATATCATCTCTTTATACTATAGTTTATATAAATCACACTGCTGTTGTCGGCCAAATGAGGATGGGTTTCTCTTTTGAGTCCGGTTCCTCTCAAGGTTTCTTCCAAAAGGGAGTTTTCCTTGCCACAATCGCCCCAGGCTTGCTCATCAGGGACATACACACCACTTATTAATTAATTAATTTCTGAGTTTAAACTTGTTGTTTTACTGTTAAGCTGCTTTGAGACAATATCTGTTGTGAAAAGCGCTATATAAATGAACTTGAACTTATATAACAATTATTCAACCAAACTTTAAATAGGTCCATAAGTATGTTTTTATTTACTTTTTTAATAAGGACCACAAAATTCTAATTTATATTTATTTACTGCAGTATATTATTAAGTAACCTGAGTGTAATCAATATTTTAAAGACAAATCAAATTCAAAAACCGTTTGAGAAATGTATTGTTATTTTAATTCAAACGTTCAATGTGTTAGAGAGAGTAAGTGTGTTAAAAACCTTAAAATGCAGTTTGACTTTGGCACTTTTAATAAGAGCCAGCCCCTGGTTTAGTCATTTTTAGTGCTAAGCTAAATGCTAATGTCATCACCGTTATTCTTTATTAATTCCTTTGCATTCTTAAACCTTCTCACATCTGCCGATGATAAATTCATCCCAACCATGAATCCATTCCTACTTCTGCCGATGGTGCATGCACAAGCAAAAAAAAAATTTAATTCATTTATAACATTATTCAGCACAAATATTGTTTTTGTTTTTTTTTAACGTCAGCTATTCTTTGTGGAAGGAACAATTTTTTGGGAATACATAACCATGTCTTTACAAAAAATTGTCAAGTCTCTATGCCTTGTGGTCAAAAGATATCTTACAATTTTGATTTATTAGTTACTTTTGAAAGCTGTTCTATATGTGAAATTGCCACAAAACTGTTGATATTTCATCCTTACCTCAGATTGATCACACCCGTTTTAAAGCTTTTCCATCTAATGGTCAATGGGTTTATAAATTTGCTTAAAATAGCTTCTGGTTGCCTTTAGACTTTGTTCCTCTTTTTTCAGGAATAGCGGCTTGGCCCAGATTAAATTAGCATTATTATGGTTTTGTCACATCATTAATCCTTAGTAAAGGGGGGAAAAAGTTGAATATGAAAATATTCATACATCCAGAATTCTTAAAAATCACCTGTTTGATTTGTGTATTGTATAATATTCAGTTTCAGTTGTCTAATTCAAGCCATTTTATTCTTTTACACCGCATATCGCATCAAAATGATCATAACTTTTTCGCTTTCAGGAAAGCTTTGAAGGTCAGATGACTGAGGATAACATTGAGGTGGGGATCTGCAATGAAGCAGGGTTTAGACGACTAACCCCAACAGAGGTCAAGGATTACCTCGCTGCCATTGCCTAATATCAACTTCTGAACTTTGTGCACTAAACTGTCTCCATTAGTACCTGTTTGTTGTTCAAGGGCTGTGTAAAGCAATGGAAATAAATGGAACTTGCTTATATTTTTTGCTTAAAAAAAGTTTTTCTTACTGGAGTAAAAATAAAAACTTTTGAAATCTTCTGGACTTTAATTTTTGTGCATTTAGGAGTGCTGATTCGATCCAAAACGTAACAATAATGATTTGGAAAAATGGGTACTTGTCCAAATGTTGTATTTCGAGCATTGTTGTCTCAAATGATTGTGTTAATTTGTTAGAAAAGTGACAGACCTTATTTATGTTGGCGCCAAATGTCATTCAATGGCCGGGTGTTCGCAAACAAGCGCGCGTGCGGGGTCTGGCCTTAGTCAACCAATCAGAGTCTATAGCGATGCGTCACTAACGAGCGCCAAAAACCTAGCTGGGTGCACCTTTCCGTGGTATTCATACGCAAAGTCGTTAACTGACTGATAGAGCGTCTACGTTTTAACGAAGCCACGACTACAACGGCGTCTCGTTTATTTTATTTTATTTTTTGCTGCAAATTACTATTAAAAATGTAGTTCCATGTCGCTGTTTGATTCACCCGATCGTCTCTAGTTTCTCTCGCGCAAGCATATCAATGTTTTGTACTATGTCCTTCGCCAGTTTGTGACGTTTGTGGCGCCAGAAATCAAGGAGGATTGAAGCGCCTTTTACAAAACGATGTCTTATCGGTCAAACTAGTGTCTTGAAAAATTCGGGCAAGGTGTGCTTGACAGCGAACGCGTTGGAAGTCTTTTGGGGCTCATTAAAATGGTAATGTTGCGCAGTAACTGTGATATGGACTCGAGCACAGAGATGTTGTCGCTAAATCCGCCTCAACGAAAGTCCGCTCGACTTAAAAAGGCCAACGATGACAATCTAACCAGTGCAGAGGACAGTCCAGCCAATGTGAGTTAACGTTTATACACTTTTTTTTTAAATTGTTAACGTGTTCATTTTATTTGGAGGTACCAGAATGTTCACTTTTCAAAGCACGTTTAGCGAGCAAAAGCGCGAGGTGCTGAAGTGAATGAATCGTGCTAGCGTTATCTTGCTGTAAGTTATTAACGGTTGATCTCAGGAGTTAACGGTACGTCTGTAAAGTTCAACCGCACGAAACTAGCTCCAAAGTAAACACAAGCTTTTATCAGTTCACTTCTACTGTGTTCTGTATTCATTAGTTCTGTTTTCTACAATGTGTATGCTTTGACAGTTGCCCGTTAACGTTATCTTGACAAACTAGCGTCACATGATATTAAACCAGTTGTAGACATCTGTCAACAGTTAACTTATTATGTTGCGTCTCTTTTCGCTATAAATATAACCTCTTTCTCCTAATTCCACGTAATTATATATGTAATCAGTTACGTTATATCTTGTGTAATGATTTGTTTTTATATCTTATATATATCTTTATATCTTTTTGTTATATCTTTGTTTTGTTGTGTAAAGGAGGATAACAGCACGAGAAGAAGAGTCCTGAGAGGAAGACATGTGGCTTTCTCTGACATGAATGGAGAAACCAGCAAATCTACAAAAGAGGAGAAAAGTGGTATTATTTTAAGGTGAAAAATTCATGGATTTTCTAACTTTCAAGATGACAGCCAAATAAAGCTCCTATAATACCCTCATTCACAAGATGATGATCTTTTAAGATGCCATTTCAGGAAAAAAGTAACTAATTGCAGTGGTACCCCGAGATACAAAATTAATCCGTTCAAGGGTGACCTTTGTATATTGAACAATTCATATCTCGAAGCAAGTTTTACATGTAAAATACCTAATCCATGAAAAGTGTGTGTGTGTGTCTCATTTGCGGTGCGACTGTAGCGACGGCAAAGCGACATATTGTTGAGAGACACTTCAGCACTTGTCTCAAAAGCTACGATGCTAACTACGCACCCGGCAGCGCTCTACGAAAAGAAAAAGCTTGCGAGTCAAAGGCAGCTTTCGCCAAACAGCAGTCTTTTTTTACAACGCCGGTGAAAAACTCTCAAAAAGCAACTGAAGAGTTGCAGTATCAACTTACATCCCAGATTACAGTACACTGGTGAAGAGCATGCAATGCCAGGCTTCCCACTAACACGCAAAGAAACAAATGACAGATGCCAGTCAAATGTCAGTGCCATGGCAAAGATAGAATGATATAAATGAATGATAAACTGTTACAGATGTGTTACTAAGTTTAACAGACATGATTTGTTTTAATGGCTGCAAAAATGTGTTAAGATTTATTCTAAAATTAATAGATTTTTGTTAAATCTTAGATTATTGATTATTTCTACAAACATGGTGCAGAGTTCATTATTTTATAAAAACTGAAACCGTCTTGAAAAATTGGACGTGATTTCCTGCAAAATGTTGTGGAAGTTATCATTTGAAAATTAAACAATTGGAAAGGTAAATAAGAAATAAAATATTGCATGTTTAAGTTTATTTGTTTCCTACCTTGTTGAATGATTCTGAATCTTTATTTATAAATTATTAATCATTAACAATCAGCGTCCTCAGGTAGAATGTCATTAATATAAAATTAAAGGTGAACTGTGAAACTTTCTGATTTCAGAAGTTATCAAAGTGGTAGCCCTTTCATTACTCAGTGCCCTTGAAGTAGCTCTCAGCTTCAAAAAGGTTGGTGACCCCTGCTCTAAGTTGCGCTACAGAACAGCACTTTCCACGTTATAAACGTTACTTTTTTTTTTTACAAAACCTTGACTCTAACATTTGATATAGCACATTATTGGTAATCTATACAATGTTTCGCTCGATTTAAAACTGATTTAAAGTGTTTTAAGGCGTGTCAGCCCCTTAAAGCACACTTTCTTCCAAGGGAGAAAGGAGCGCAAGCGTGATGGGGAAAATAGAGCAGAAATGTTTGTTATTGGTCGTATCTCAAAGCAAAACATTTCCTCCGAGACCTTTCATATCTCGAACATTTTGTAACCTGAAGCATTCTTATCGCGGGGTACCACTGTACTTGCCAAATAAAGTAATCAAAAGAGTAAGTTGATTACTTCCAAAAGAAGTGACCCCCATCACTGACACTGAGTAGCAAATACGCAGTAAGAATAGATGTGGGATATGGATTAATATGGAAAAGTGCTGAATTATTGTACTGATTACAAGCTTAATTTAGAAACAATTTAACTTTATGGCAATCACCTCTAATTACCTCCAGATAACCAGCTTTCCGAGGACATGGATATTTAACTAGAAATTGGATTTCCTAACTTTTCTATGTTTCTAATTTCAATATCAGCAAAGTACACAAAACAAATCTTAAAGGCGGACAACAACTATGTTATACACCCGCTGTCTCCGGGATCTCTCCAAGATTAAAGTTACCTAGGTGCTTTGTATGTGCAAAACAACAACAACCAAAGCACCAGAACTGGGTGATTATGGCCCAAAACCAGCATGAATTGGCATCATGTTGTCCTCTCCGTGTGACCTGTAGCACAATGATGAGCGTATGCGTATTGTATTATACTGCAGTAGCTTTGGAGGAAGATATAAATTGGTAATCAGTGTGTGTAAATAAAGAAATGTAAAGCTGTGAAAGTGTAAGAACCCTCATTGGTAAAAGGTCACAATTCTATACTTACCGTATTTTTCGGCTCATAAGACGCACCGGCACATAAGACGCACCCAATTTTAAAAGAGGAAGATCTAGAAAAAAAAGATTCTGAACCAAAAACTTTTGTAAAATATTTTATATCAACTGTGTAAAAGTTAACAGTCAAACATGTAACATGAACAGACAGTAAACAGTAAAAGTAACAAAAAAAAGGCTGTAATGTTTTACTTTGCCCCCACTCATCACTCTAAAGTCCACCATTCGTTATCACCATCACTGTTCCAGTGCAACATTGCCCCCACATTAGTAATACCGTAATAGCCAGTAACATTGTCACTACATTACTAATAATAGCCAGTAACATTGTCACTACATTACTAATAATAGCCAGTAACATTGTCACTACATCACTAATAATAGCTAGTAACATTGTCACTACATTACTAATAATAGCCAGTAACATTGTCACTACATTACTAATAATAGCCAGTAACATTGTCACCACATTACTAATAATAACTAGTAAGATTGTCACTACATTACTAATAATAGCCAGTAACATTGTCACTACATTACTAATAATAGCTAGTAACATTGTCACTACATCACAAATAATAGCCAGTAACATTGTCACCACATTACTAATAATAGCCAGTAACATTGTCACTACATTACTAATAATAGCCAGTAACATTGTCACTACATTACTAATAATAGCTAGTAACATTGTCACTAAATTACTAATAATAATTAGTAAGATTGTCACTACATTACTAATAATAACTAGTAACATTGTCACTACATTACTAATAACAGCTAGTAACATTGTCACTACATTACTAATAATAGCCAGTAACATTGTCACTACATTACTAATAATAGCCAGTAACATTGTCACTACACTACTAATAATAGCCAGTAACATTGTCACTACATTACTAATAATAGCCAGTAACATTGTCACTACATCACTAATAATAGCCAGTAACATTGTCACTACATTACTAATAATAGCCAGTAACATTGTCACTACATTACTAATAATAGCCAGTAACATCGTCACCACATTACTAATAATAGCCAGTAACATTGTCACTACATTACTAATAATAGCCAGTAACATTGTCACTACATTACTAAAAATAGCCAGTAACATTGTCACCACATTACTAATAATAGCCAGTAACATTGTCACCACATTAATAATAATAGCTAGTAACATTGTCACTACATTACTAATAATAGCTAGTAACATTGTCACTACATTACTAATAATAGCTAGTAAAATTGTCACTACATTACTAATAATAGCTAGTAACATTGTCACTACATTACTAATAATAGCCAGTAACATTGTCACTACATTAATAATAGCTAGTAACATTGTCACTACATTACTAATAATAGCCAGTAACATTGTCACTACATTATTAATAATAGCCAGTAACATTGTCACTACATTACTAATAATAGCTAGTAACATTGTCACTACATTACTAATAATAGCCAGTAACATTGTCACCACATTACTAATAATAGCCAGTAACATTGTCAATACATTACTAATAATAGCTAGTAACATTGTCACTACATTACTAATAATAGCCAGTAACATTGTCCCTACATTACTAATAATAGCCAGTAACATTGTCACTACATTACTAATAATAGCCAGTAACATTGTCACTACATTACTAATAATAGCCAGTAACATTGTCACTACATTACTAATAATAGCTAGTAACATTGTCACTACATTACTAATAATAGCTAGTAACATTGTCACTACATTACTAATAATTGCCAGTAACATTGTCACTACATTACTAATAATAGCCAGTAACATTGTCACTATATTATTAATAATAGCTAGTAACATTGTCACTACATTACTAATAATAGCCAGTAACATTGTCACTACATTACTAATAATAGCTAGTAACATTGTCACTACATTACTAATAATAGCCAGTAACATTGTAACTACATTACTAATAATAGCTAGTAACATTGTCACTACATTACTAATAATAGCCAGTAACATTGTCACTACATTACTAATAATAGCCAGTAACATTGTCACTACATTACTAATAATAGCTAGTAAGATTGCCCCCACATTAGTAATAATACAGTGGTTCTCAAACTTTTTTAGTTGAGCCCCCTTTTAAACCTTTAAAAGAATCTGGGCACCCCCAGATGTAAAATAATAATTATTAATAATAATTATTTAAATGTAAAATAAATGTAACTACTCCTTAATGTTAAATAACTCATTATTTATACCTTATTCAAGTGACAATTCGGTTGCATGTGAGATGTTGTTAAGGGGTGTCCAAGGAGTGAGAGCCCAAACGCAGGAGGAAGGTTCAATCAGTTTATTTAGTACTCCACTGAAACTGTTCAAACAGTGAGAGTCGACAATCCAAGGAAAAAGTCTCTTAGATAAAAAAAATATATAACAGAGATGCACGCAGCAAACATAGCTACATGTGGCGATCTTCGTCAAGCCAAAAATAAAATAAAACAAAAGACTGATAAATACAGACAGGCAGAGAAAAACTTCACAGACTTTACCAAACGCGAGACAGAACTACTTGAAAACAATGAACCCGTAACAAGGCAAAGAAATCAAGACGCTTAAATACAAGGCCTAATAAGGGCAATAGTAAACAGCTGAGCGCCGGGGGCGCACAGGGAAAGCTGGGGAAAAGGGAGGCGCGCATAGGAGAAAAAGGAGAGAGGCGCGCACGCAGGAGCGCGCCTAGAGAGAGAGAGAGAAAAGAGAACCTCTAACAGATGTACCGTTGAGAGATGATTTGAGTTTATTAAAGAAGAGTTTTAGTCATTGAGAGCGTTTTGTTTTCCTCACGCGAGAGAGAGAGAGAGAGAGAGCGCTGTGCATCTGTGCACCTGACGTCAAACACATGGAAACAATTGTATGCTTGCTGTTCCTTTTGTAAATCCTTTTGATTTTTGTCAGCTTATAAAAACCCACATAACTCCATTAATGAAGGATCAAACTGTCCAAGTTTGTGAAACTGTCCAAGTGAATGTTTAGCGGAAAAAACCCTCACAGACTGAAGACGATGCAGATCGATCATCATCTTATCGAAACATCGCAGATAAATGTGCCCATTTCACATCTTGAAATGTATTTTAGCGTGAGAAATCGGGTTTGTAGCGTGAGAGATCACTCAAATGCGTTGAATGTGTGAGAAGGCAGCTGAGCGCTCGTGAGTATGGATACGGAAGCCAAAGGCATTGTGGGAAATGTAGTTTTTTCCCCGTTTGGGAAAAAACTACATTTCCCGCGCTATGGCAGAGGTGGGCGATGACGTCAGCGCGCAGCGCTGGGTAAACAAATATGGCCGCGGCTTCGGCCTAGCTCCGGAGCTCTTACGCCTCTCATACGGCCGTTACCGGACTTCGCGGCGCTCTGCATTCGGTCGATAAGACGCACCAACTTTTCCCCCTCAGTTTTGGGGAAGAAAAAGTGCGTCTTATGAGCCGAAAAATACGGTAATTGCTTTAAAAAACATGTTGATTGTGTTCACAGGAAGTCTCCAAGAGTTCATGGTGATGGAGATAGATCAGATGAGCACACAGGTGAGTAATTCAGTCTAATGGCAGCAGTTACGATTGTTTGACACTTCTCACAATGCATTAATCACTTTTTCAGATGAGATGGAATCGACTCCAACCTCTCGCAATATGCGTTCCCGGACTCAAAGGCACAAGGAAGACTGTGCTGTCAGGCGAAGTTCCAGAATAACAAGATATAAGCTCAATTCCAGAAACCAGTCAGTCCTCTATGACCGGCTCATTACAAAGTATGCACTACTACTTTTTCCCCCCCTGCATTGAATAGTTCCAAAGATGAGCTCAATTGGTTTGCGTGATTGTCGTAGCACTGCAGAGGCTGTACTCCAGAAGATGGATGACATGCAGAAGATGCGTCGGAGACTGAGGAGCAGAGATATTGAGGAGAAGGTGCTTATGCTTGATTGATTTGCCAATAGACAACTCAGATGAATGATCAGCAAGGACTTTAATGTGTTTGTGATTGCTTTTAGAATATGGGAATTTACTCTGGAACAAAAAAGAAGATCACAAAACCTTCAGGAGGGCAAGAGGAGAGTTCAGACAACCAGGAGAATGGTAATAACTAGGGCTGCCCAATTTGTTTTGATTGGTTTTTTTGTTTACAGTGGACTGACTGGTGTCCTAAAGGAGCACTGCAGAGTGGTTGCGCGCATGAGCACAAATACCTTGGGTCAACTTTCTTTAAAACAGTTGATTTATTTATTTATGTTTGATTTGGAGGTCTATTACATTACTTTATTTGTGATTTCAATGTTGAATGACATTCAATGTTAGTGAGGGTTGGTAAATTCAATGGGATGGCGAAACCTACACATGTGTCTCAGGAGCGCAAAACCGATGTCACAGATGTCCTCACAGGCCGACATCGATCCGCAATCTGTGTTTGAGAGCAAGATGTTGAGTTCCTCTGTTAAATCTGCTGCTGCGTCTCAATGACATTGTTTGTGTATCTTAATTTATGGCAAACACGAGAGGTGGAAGGTGAGCAGCACGCACTCTACAGAAGCTCAGAGGGAGAGTGTGCGGTCTTTGGAAATTGGGTAGCGTTTCCATAATACGTTCAATTGGATTTTTTTTTCTCCCTTCTTCTCGTTCAAGCACATCGATGTACACCAGATTCAAGTTAATCAATTTATCGCTCACCCATAACAATTATTTTTAACTATTGTAAAATAAACACTTGTTGTGAAAAGTGCCACAGCAAACCAAGCTGACCCAGGGAAGCACAGATCATCAACAAAATTGATCAATCGCTGTATTTTAAGAAGATCTGCAGTAAATCAAGGTATACCTAACCTGAAATTTCCTTGTCTAATATATGCTGATCAACTGAGGAGGTGCACTCTTTCCTATTGTAGAATATCAGATCCTGTATAATCATGATGGAGACCGTGCAAACCACTGACATTCTACGACACTTGCTAAGCATATCTATCTAATGGGCAGTCAAGAGAATCAAAATTGTACTGAACCTAACTTTCCTTTTTCATTTAGTGCCTCTTACAGATGTGCGCTGGTGCTCAACTGTGTACTGATTTCAAAACAAAGCTCATGTGTGTATTTCATTCGGTTTTCAATCAGAAGCCAATGAAAGTCATAGAATCTGCGTATGTCTCGCTGGCACCTGGGTGAGGTCTTTGAAAATGTTCATTCAAAGCTAAAAACACAAATTCAAACTGCCAGAAATGATTCACATAACTCATGTGACTCAAGCAGCCAGATTGTGGAGGTCAAAGCTAATCAATTCAGGAACCTCTCAAAACCCTTCAGTGCACAATGAAGCACCCCTCCACTGTAGCAGATCTAAACCTTAATTACAAAAACATTTCTATTTGTAGCATACAATCATTGAAAAGATGTTTCACTGTAAATTCATTCCCAGAATACAGTGATCAAGAGGAGGAAGATGGGGAAGGGGAGGAAAATGATGAGGAGGAAGAGGAAGAAGAAGAAGATGATGACGATGATGAAGAGGACAATGGCAAACGTTATGAGTTCAGACAAAGAAAAGCTGTTGTTCGGTACCAAGCACCACTTGATGGTTAGTCTTTAAACCAGGAACTATGTCATAGGATCACTTTTTTTCTGGCTGATATTAAATGGTTAAGGTTATAACACAGCTAATGGCATTATCACAGTATTAATATCTGAAAATAAAGGTCAGTGTTTTTCTTTTAGAAACTACTTTAAGTGATTATTACTTTTATTGTTATAATTTTTATTTTTTTCACAGTTCACGGCGTCCATTTATGTGGGTGCAGTGATATCACCCATGTTTTAGGAGTGGGTGGGGCTTCTCACTTGTCTAACTTCAGCACCATTCTGTAAAATATTAGAAATATAGTTTGCTACTCTGCGCTAAATAGCCTTCGAAAATTAAAACGCTAAAAAAATTGCGCAAGTTCTAGGATCCATCAGCTTACATCAGATAAGTAGTGGGTGGAAATGTCGTGTAATCTTAACATTCTATTTTTAAACTTGTTGACATTTAATGGGCTGTATAGAAGTAAACTCTCCTTTATTTCCATGGATCACAACATAGCAGTTTCTGTTTCGTTAAAATTTCTGTGATGTTCTTTGTTAAGGGATTGTTCGATTAGAGTTTGCATTTCTTATATATGTTCAGATTAATAGCACGATGTTGGTTTGATGTAGCACCTCTAATGTACTTGGTAATAGAGTAGAGATTTTATTAACTTTATTTTCCCTCATTCTTTAAAATATGTTTTACAGAGCCAAAAAAGCAGAGCATATTTTTCAAGGGCCACTCCACCCCCCTTAGACGACGATACTCCTTCAGTTCTTCAAGTCCCAACAGAGCATACAGCAAAAGAAGGGACACTCCAAGGTCTGTGCTCTCTCTTTAAAATCTTTTTTTTTTTTCTGAAGAGGATACAAGTAGACATCAATTAGTGTCTTCATTTGACAAAATGATCACTTGATTTTTTTTTATTTTTTATTTTTACTTTCTCAAAGACCAGACCCAGTTGAATTAATCAGAAATCACGTCTGACTTTCTTATGCTTAAGTTCGGGCAGGGTTGAAGGTGATTGGTCAGATTAAATCTGAAAGTGGGTAAATTAAGGGTTGATCAAAGTGAAGGCAACAAATTTTTTCTTATTTTTGTGCACACTACAAAAAAGTGTTCACTAAAAGATAATTGTCCTTGTTTAAAAGCCTTGATTCTTCCTTTGTTGTCTCAGGAGAAGACATGCTATCCACAGTAGTGATTCCACCTCATCTTCATCTGATGAAGAGAAGTTTGAGAGAAGGAGAAATAAGAGTCGCAACAGGTCAATAAACAGGTAAATGTTTAACCTTTTGAAATGTGTACATTTTCAATAATGTTTTGGCTGTTTATTTAAATAATATTCTTCACTTGTAGATGCCTCCCTATGAACTTGAGGAAGGAAGATTTGTTGGGGATCCACAAGGACAGAATTAAGATCGGAGCCAGTCTTGCAGACGTCGACCCAATGCAAATTGACCAGACTGTATGTGCTGCGTATACCGCTCAATTTTAACTAGTATAAAGATCTTGTTCCATGTTTATATTAAATGAACTTCATGCATAGGTGCGTTTCGATGGAATTGGCGGCTTGGGCAAGCACATCTCTGCACTAAAAGAAATGGTTGTGTTTCCTTTACTCTACCCTGAAGTCTTTGAGAAGTTCAGGATTCAACCTCCAAGGTGTGCCAACCAATCAGATCTTGAATCTCTTGAATTTCACAAGTCTTAAAATTATTTCAAACAGATCCCAGCTGCATGGTTTAAAGAATACTTAATACAAAATATTACATACTACAAATGATATTGAGTCTTGTCACGTGATTCGATGCCCTGATGAATGTCTGATGGTTCTCTGTGTATTGTGCTTTCAGAGGCTGTCTCTTCTATGGTCCGCCTGGCACAGGAAAGACCCTTGTGGCTCGAGCCCTGGCAAATGAGTGCAGTCAAGGCACGAGGAAGGTGGCATTCTTCATGAGGAAAGGAGCAGACTGCCTCAGCAAATGGGTGGGCGAGTCTGAGAGGCAGCTGCGCCTCCTGTTTGACCAGGTCTCTTGATCTTATGTGGAATACAAGTATTTCTACGGTTAATGTGGTTTATGTTCACATAAATTAAATGACTCTTTGATCTCCAAGGCATATCAGATGCGTCCTTCAATCATTTTCTTTGATGAAATCGACGGCATTGCACCTGTTCGGTCCAGCCGGCAAGACCAGATACACAGGTGTGGAACATTTTTTTTTTTTATTTATTTATTTTTGTACTCTTATCTTACACCACATTTTTGTTTGTTTAAAGCTCCATAGTGTCGACTTTGCTGGCTCTCATGGATGGGCTGGACAGCCGCGGTGAGGTTGTTGTCATTGGAGCCACTAATCGTCTGGATTCCATTGACCCTGCGCTCAGGCGACCCGGCCGATTCGACAGAGAGTTTCTGTTCAGTTTACCAGACAGAGAGGTGAAAGTTTGGAACTGTTTGTGGAGTGGTTTGTTTTAGGCAGTGTTCACATTTGTAATTCGGTTAGTTTGGTAATATTTCTGCAGACCAAACTAAATAAAATATGTTTAGTCTGTATGCGTTCAGATATGCAATTTCTGGCGAACCTAAAAGTGTGATGTGACCACATCCCGATTGGTCAGGTTTTGATGTCTCACATACAATGTCTGCTGGTGTATCTACATTCTCAGAGCTCATAAAAAGCACAGAAAAGCTAAAGGAATTTTACTTTTTTATTTCTTCAAAGAACAGAGCTTGATAGTTAAGAATTAATCTCCTCTTGGTCTGGACCAAATTAAACACACTAGAGGAATGAAAGCACCTTTAAGCTCCAAGAAGCATGTGTTAACAGGAATCTGTAAACCTTGTGTAGGCTCGCCGAGATATTTTGAAGATCCATACGAGGCAGTGGGATCCTAAGCTTTCTGATGCATTTCTGGAAGAATTGGCAGATAAATGTGTTGGTAAGTAATTGTTCTTGGTTTTCTTTGTGGTAAAAGAGTTGCTGCTGATCTTGTGAGCCCTCAGTCTCTTATTATTACAAAACGGGACACTGTGCTTCCAGGTTATTGCGGCGCAGACATCAAAGCAGTGTGTGCAGAAGCTGCTCTGTGTGCCCTGCGCAGACGCTACCCTCAGATCTATGCTTCTTCCCAGAAGCTCCAGCTGGATGTGGATTCCATCAGTGTGAGTGGCAGGGACTTCCTCTCAGCCATGAGAAAGATAGTTCCAGCTTCTCAGAGAGCAGTGGCTTCTCCAGCTAAAGCTCTTACACCAGTTGTTGAACCCTTGCTGAGGTCAGCACTCAGTAGCTCCATGACCATGCTGCAGAGGCTCTTTCCTCATATAGAGCAGGGTCTCAAGAAAAAAAGAGAGAATGGTAAGAATATTGTGCTCTTTTTGTCCATGTACACACGTGGACAAAATTGTTGGTACCCCTCAGTTAGTACAAACCCACAATTCTCACTGAAATCACTCGAAACGTACAAAAGTAACAATAAATAAAAATGTATTGAAAATGAAACAATCAAAATCACCCATCGTCCACTCTTTAATTTTTTTAATTGGTTCATTCGTTTAGCAAGGAGCTTTGGTCTTAATTATCTTTATTTAGAAAAAAATGTAAGTTGTTAAATTACACTTCAATTTAAGTGCTTTGAGATCTAAATCTATATTGATCAGAATGATTTTGACTTGCTAGACATTCAATATCCAGTCATTCAGTAACTACTGTTGTGATGGGAAAATGGAAGTTTTCCGACAGCTGTGTTCAAGGACTGGCCCAGGCCTGTATTGGAAAATAAAAGGCAGGCTTTCAGTTTGGTTTGTAAAAGTGATCAATATCAACTGAAAGGGAGCGAATGGACTACTGTCGCATATGTATGGTGGGGGATGGAGCACTACCACCACCACAAGCCAGTGCCTAGTTTGGTAATTTAGTTAATTACATAATTTAGTCTAAAGCATCATGTAGTGAATGCCGGCCAGTGTGCTGGAACCTCTTCGTTGCACATGTATTGAAGTTTGTTTTATTTTTATTCTATTTATTTATTTTATTTACAAAGTTAAATAAATGCAATATCATGCCAACATCAGTGAGTCTCTAAATCTATTTATTTTAAAATCAGAGTACACATTACCAAAGGTAATGGATTAACACTAGCAACTCAATGTCGGGATGGTTTAAAAAAAAATCTAGGTTAAAAAAGTATTGCATTTAACTTAAGGGTTGCTGCGTATATACCCTGGCCTTACATGCACAGGCAAAATCAATCTGAAATGAGAGAATTCCTCTGTTTCGTCTTTTAATGAATGTTTTTTCTTAAGAAGGTGCATCTGGGATCTTCGATGATTTGTTGCACAGTGAAGATGACGAAACCTCAGAGGGCACCACTCACAAAAGCTTGAAGAATGCTGGACCCGTTGTTTCTTGCCTTCAGCTGAACAGGTTAGAAAGAGGGGTCAGTTGTATCTATAATAGAGGCTATCTACTGATGTCATGTTTGCCGGTCAGTATGCTAAACAATGTGCCTAAACTTAAGACGATAAGGCATTTAATGTAGAATTATAATGAATCAACAAAACAAGCAAGTGTGGAATAAAACATATACAGTAAGATGTGACAATGAAATTCAGAGCATAAGCACTATATGGTATACGCTGTAATAAACCCATAATAAATCACAGAAAAAAAGTGTTCAAAGTAAAAATTTTAACCTTTTTAAAACTGGTCATATTTCGCAGTGGGATAGCGGTTGTGTGAGGATATTATTATAATCTTTCAGCACCACCCTTCAGGGGTCGCCACAGCCAATCATCTCCTTCCGCCTATCCCTATGCTCTGCATCATCAACGTTTGCACCCACTTCTCTTTGGCCTTACTCTTCTCACCCTCCCTGGCAGCACCAAATCCAACATTTTCCTACCAGTTTACTCACACTCCCTCCTCCTCTGAACATGTCCAAACCATCTTAACTTGGCCTCTCCAACTAAGAGTTTAACTCGAGCTGTCCCTCGGATGTTCTGTTCCTAATTCTGTCCAACAGTTTTACTAGCACCATAAGGACAGCGGTATATATTTAGAAAAATCTAAGCGGTGCTGCCAAAATTAGCGCAGGGTATGCGGTGTGGGTGTGGACTTACCGGGCTGTAGCTGGCCATTCTTTAAGCCCAATATTACTGTTAATCCCTTTGTTAAATTACTTCCAAACTGTAATACACTACAAATGACTTGTTACTGTGATTGAAAAGTAATCAGTTACCCTCCTGTCTCAGAATTGTAATATGTTACACTTCTCGTATATTACTACTGAGTTACTTTCACCAAAAATACTACAGAATTAAAATGACAAAATGTACTGCTGTGCATTTTACATCCAGAAGAAATCTATTCTGCTGTCGCATAATGACTGTGGCTTACAGGCTACTAACAGCATAGCTTATAATTGCCACCGTGATGGCAGTGTAAGGAAGAATGAAGCCAGAATCACCCATAAGGAGATAAGAGGTAAAGTTATTTTCTGTGAATAGCTCGGGTATATATTAAGACACAGCAAGAAAACTCTAATGTTACGACAAGATACGGAATTGTTTTTTTTCCCTTTACTTTGAATTTATGAGACAATAGAAGGAAGTCCAGTGTTTCCCCTGGGATCATGGCCTGGGGGGGGGGGGGGTTGTGGTGTTATGGGTGGTGCGGCAAAACACTCACACAAACACTTAATAGTGTTTATATGTTTCATTTAATTGCAGTATACCAATATATTATAATGTGTGAACAATTACTGTACAATAACTAAACAACTGTACACTGAACTAAACACTAAACATCAGATTTATTTTAATATGTTACTTATTCATAAAGTGTGCAGCTTTTGTCACTGCAGTGTATCTTTCTGGGCTTCTGAAAGAACATTTCCAGAGCATCTTGGTATGGATAGTCTGAAACTTCTGGCCCATTTATTGAGATCCGCATGCAGGCTGCAAGATGGTCCCCTTGCAGCCTATTGCGAATGTCTGTTTTGACCTGTAAATACATTAACTGTTAGGCTTTAAAAGTGATAACTGATAGTAACAACAGTAAAAATCAACTTAACATAGTGATGGTTTAAAGCAGGAAATGCCATTGTACAACTAACTAGCTAGCTATTAATTAAGCAATTTATTTATCAATTCGTTCATTCATGCTTGTGTGTATTTACTTACTTACTAAGATCAGTCTTGTACAGCCAGGGGGAGTATTTCCCCTCTGACAAGCAGCACTTGGGCAAGACATGCAGCACTTGGGCTCTTTTCTGTACTTTGATTCGGAGTAGGAAAGCTACACCGGCAGCTGCTCGCAGCAGAACACGTGCTGTCATCGTCACCACCTTGGGAGCGTTTAAAAAACACGGATATTTTTGCCTGCTGCGACATACTCTCCGACGCGCGGTCTCTCTCTGTCCGCTGATGGGTGTGTGTGTGTGTGCGCGCATCGGAGCGGAACTCCGCGGTGCGCGCGCATTGGGGCGGAACTCCGGCGTGCGCGACACGGAGGACAATTGTAAACGCGCAAACGTTGAGACAGAAATTACATGCCATCGTATAAATAACATAATGCTATTTAGTTTAATAAAAGAAAAAAAGCAAAGACCTGTTATATATTAATTACTTCTGTCGTTATTCGACTAAAATAAAATTAACTTGACCTTTAAGGGGGGCGGGGGGTGCCGTTGGGGGGGCGGGGCGCTCCCCTAATATAATGGTAAGGGAAACACTGAAGTCTTCTTGAATTTCTACAACAGCTAATTAGTTTATTTCGCCGTTAATGCTGGTCAACTTCCAACTACAGTGAGATGAAGGCAATAGAGTTACATGGGTGTAAAGCTAATCTAATAGTGATCGATTCTGGTATAGTGTACGTTACTTCATTCTTATGATTGCACCTATTTCAGGAGTGCCCTGCAACAGCCCACCTCATTTAGACCAAGACTGCTCCTTTGCGGGACTCCCGGCTCTGCTCAGACCTCCCATTTGGCTCCTGCTATTCTTCATGCTCTGGAGAAGTTTACAGTTTACACACTTGATGTTGCTGTACTTTATGGAATCAGTTCTGCCACTCCAGAGGAAGCCTGCGCACAGGTGAATACATTTGGCTGATATTAATTAATCTTGAAGAACTGTTGAATTACCAGCAGCTTATTTTGTCGTCAGGTTTTTTGTGAAGCAAGGAGAACCACTCCCAGCATTCTGTATCTACCACACATCCAGCGCTGGTGGGACACTGTGAGTACAGCCTTAAAGGCCACGTTCATCAGTCTCCTGCAGGACATCCCTTCATTCTGCCCCTGCCTCCTCCTTGCCACGTGCAGCTTTCCTCATGATGAACTTTGTCCTGAGGTATGTACTGCTTGTTCTCAATTACAGACTGACACATTTGGTCTCAAACTATAAAGTAATTATACTTTCTTTGGAAAAAGGTACAAGAACTTTTCCATATTGAGTATGGTGAAGTGTTCAACGTTCTGCTTCCTTCTCGGGACGAGAGGCTCAGATTCTTTGAGGATCTTATCTTGAATCAAGCTGCAAAGGCACCGGTGTCTAAAAGGGAGATGGGTGAGCTTTTCAGACGTGTAGTGAATGTTTTTTTACACACGTTTGTCTATGGCTCTCATTTGCAGTTTTTCAGTCCTCCAGGCCCTGGAGGTGTTACCAGTGGCTCCTCCACTGCCCCCACGCCAGCTCACTGAGCAGGAGATGCAGAAGCTTGAAGAGCAGGAAGAAGACACTCTCAGGGATCTCAGACTCTTCCTGCGCGATGTCACCAACCGACTGGCTCTAGACAAGCGATTCAAGTTCTTTGCAAACCCTGTGGACACAGATGAGGTAAGAAGAGGTTTTCAGTAGCCACTTCTCTTCAAAGGTGATCCTACGATGTAAAGTTGTTGCTTGCTTTGTTTGAAACAGGTTCCTGACTACACAACAGTCATAAAACAGCCCATGGATCTCTCCACGGTTCTCTCCAAAATTGATCTTCACAAGTACGAAACTGTCGCTGCGTATTTGAAAGATGTAGATTTGATTTGGCAGAATGCCCTTGAGTACAATCCGGACCGCGATCCTTCAGGTAAGATGACGTGAGGTTGTGAGGGATACTGAATTGATCAGTTCTAATATCTGTAAATACTTGTTTTTGTAACAGATCGGCTAATCCGACACCGTGCCTGCACCCTGAAAGACACTGTTCATGCCATAATTCGAGATGAGTTAGATGAGAACTTTGAGAAGATCTGTGCAGCGATCAAAGAGTCACGCTCAAAACGAGGTCTGAATTCATCTGGAATGCATCTTAGTGAGACAACAGGAAGTCAGTGCATTTGTCATTCCTGCTTGTCTGTTTTCAGGCTCTAACCCGTCGCGTTTCACTCCTGCCTACTACCATGTGCTACCAAAAGTGCCTGCTACCGCGGAGCAGAAGTCAATTGATCTCGCCACTAGTAAAGAACAAACCCCTGCATCCGCAGTAGCTGTGACGCCAACACGTCAAACTGGAATCTATGCAGGTACAGTGTTTCCCCTAGGATCATGGCCTTGGGGGGGGGGGTGTTATGGGTGGTGCGGCAAAACACTCACACAAACACTTAATAGTGTTTATATGTTTCATTTAATTGCAGTATACCAATATATTATAATGTGTGAACAATTACTGTACAATAACTAAACAACTGTACACTGAACTAAACACTAAACATCAGATTTATTTTAATATGTTAATTATTCACAAAGTGTGCAGCTTTTGTCACTGCAGTGTATCTTTCTGGGCTTCTGAAAGAACATTTCCAGAGCATCTTGGTATGGATGGTCTGAAACTTCTGGCCCATTTATTGAGATCCGCATGCAGGCTGCAAGATGGTCCCCTTGCAGCCTATTGCGAATGTCTGTTTTGACCTGTAAATACATTAACTGTTAGGCTTTAAAAGTGATAACTGATAGTAACAACAGTAAAAATCAACTTAACATAGTGATAGTTTAAAGCAGGAAATGCCATTGTATAACTAACTAGCTAGCTATTAATTAAGCAATTTATTTATCAATTCGTTCATTCATGCTTGTGTGTATTTACTTACTTACCAAGATCAGTCTTGTACAGCCAGGGGGAGTATTTCGCCTCTGACAGCCAAGCTGGGTCAAAACCTGTCGTTCTGTGGTGGCTAGACTTTTGCTGTTTGTCAGGGGCAGGACATGCAGCACTTGGGCTCTTTTCTGTACTTTGATTCGGAGTAGGAAAGCTACACCGGCTGCAACACGTGTTGTCCTCGTCACCACCCTGGGAGCGTTTAAAGCGCGGTCTCTGTCCGCTGATGGGTGTGTGTGTGCGCGCGCGCATCGGAGCGGAACTCCGCGGTGCGCGCGCATCGGGGCGGAACTCCGCCGTGCCCGATACGGAGGACAATTGTAAATGCCCAAAGGTTGAAACAGAAATTACATGCCATCGTATAAATAACATAATGCTATTTAGTTTTATAAAAGAAAAAAAGCAAAGACCTGTTATATATAAATTACTTCTGTCGTTTTTCGACGAAAATAAAATTAACTTGACCTCTAAGGGAGGCGGGGGGTGCCGTTGGGGGGGCGGGGCGCCCCCCTAATATAATGGTAAGGGAAACACTGAGGTAATTGAAACAAACTCATCTCTTGCATCAAATGCCGCTCACAGTACATTTTCAGATTTTGTCATTTTAAAGTAAAATTTCCATTTGCAGCAGATTGTACGGAAGACATAAGAGGACACGAATCATGAATACTATTGCGATTTTTGGAGCTCCATCTCCATTTCTTATGGAAGCTAAGTCGTAATGTGATGAGAATTTTTAATGTAATGCCTCCATCTAGTGGTCATTTTGAGAAATGTAACTTGAGAAAACTTTTGAGAGTATACGTCATACTTTAAGTACCGCCCCTCTGACTATAACTGGGTGAAAACCGAGAGAACGCTCTCTTTTCTGGCTTCTCTCCACTTCCGACGCTTAGACTTTTTTTAGGCTCGGGGTTCTTCTTCCACACGGTTAACACGTGTGTTAAGATGCTATTGATTGTTAAATCTTTGTAATAAATAGCCGCATTTGCTGTGTTCTCACTCAAACGGTCTCCAGTGTTCATTATCAATTAAGAAAGTATATTTTCTACAACAATTATTACGACATCTTGTTATGTTGTGAATAGGGATGCACAATAACATTTTTTAAAGCCGATACTTTGATACGCGGCCGAGCAGACAAAACTGCTTGTTATCAGCGCAAAATGTCAAGATTTCGCACTTGTTGGGAATGACGTCATAATTTCCTGTTATCGACCAGATAGTTATCTGAACCGCTAGTTGTGAACAAAATACAAAACTACATTTATGCATTTGGTAGACGCTTTTTTCCAAAGGGACTTGTGTTTGAAACAATGAACAGTTCTGGCTTTCCCTGGAAAACTAGAGAAAAGTATTTTTTACCCATGTCCTCCTGTAACTTTTGTAACATGGCACCAATGGAAAGTTTTGAAAACCAGTGTTCGTAAACATACACAGCTCTCTGTGATCACAATTAATTGCGTTTGAAAAATAAAAAAAACGGCTTTTGTAAACTGCAGAGACTGTGTTCACCTTTAGTCATCTGACGTGAACGTTTCGCCTCCAGGTGAAGTATACAAGCTTGTCTCGATCCAATCACGTGATCAGAAAAAGTGTGTGATCACATGGTTTCAGACTCGATTGGATCAGGACTCGGGTATTTATGTATATACACTGTTGGCAACTTATTTTTATTTTTTATTTAGCGACTTTTACAGATGCTCCTGGTGACTTTGAGAGACTTTGTTGGATGCACTTTATTGTGCTTTTGCAAATATTTTGTGAGATCTTTTGCTCATAAATGTAATTTGCATCTTTGGATGGAAACATCGCTAATGATTCAGCTAATTTATAGATTTAGAGACATGTTTTTGAACATTGTTTTTGTGCATCATACACACAAAGAAATGCATATGATGTAAAAATTCACACCATGGCACATTGCACATCCATAATGTTAACCTAATACAGGGGTCGCCAACCTTTTTTAAACCGAGAGCTACTTCCTGGGTACTGGTTAATGCAGAGGGCTACCACTTTGAGACCCTCTTCTGAATTTATTAAAAATTAAGGATGCTCATCTCTGCAAAGACACGTCATGTTATTTATTTCTCACACTGAATATCAACAATGAATTACAAGGTAGTTCACATATAAATATTAATATGCAACACTATATTTATATTTCGTCTTAATGCAAGTGTTTTTATAATTGAAAAAATATATATAAATGTTCGAAACACTTCAAAATGATCACTTCTACAACAGTCCAAGGAAATCACAATGTCCAATGTGCAAATAATAAATCATTAAAATACAAAAAGAGAGCTAAGATACATTTTTTTTATATTTGCTAACATTTTAACATAAACAATTTTTACATTTTACAAACGTATTGAACTAAACACTAAATCTGGTATCTGTTTCTTTCAGTAATTGGGAAGCCTGGTATTGTGTGCTGTTTACCAGTATGTTGTACTCTGAGTGAGACTTGCAGATATCTCACGCATCTCTCAAAACTCGCTGCTTTTTCTGCATTCAGTGCGCTGCTCTGTGGATAGTTGATAGCTTGTGTGGCACATCGTGAAATGTCTCTCCACGTTGCCGCCACCATAGTCGTCGTGCAAATGAGACAAACATATGCTCTTTCCACAGAGGTAAAAAAAACATTTACCTCGGATTCATTTCGAAAATTAAATGATCTTTTATGGGTCAGTATTCTCATTTAGAAGTGCTGCTTGTTTGTTTCGTTGTAGCGCATCATACTGACCTTTACACTCTACCAGGTCGTAGTTCATTTATATAATAATTTTTTTTTACATTTATTGTTGTCACATCAAGCTCACGTGCAAGTGCCATTTAAACTAGAATAGCGGTCATGTTAAATTAGATTCAGCTCACTGGAAAGTGGAGCTATTCGAGTTATTTTTAGAACAGGTCACGGGCGACTCATGTGGTCCTCACGGGCAACCAGGTGTTGGAGACCCCTGACCTAATATCACAAGTGCTACACATACAGCATGTATAACATCCAATTTTTCTGGCTTTTTGGTAGTATTCTAATTCTTAGCTGAACATTTTCAGAGCTTCCTATGTTCTGTGGCTCTGGTCTAAAATCCAGTGGAAATTGCTGAAATTAACTGTTGGGTACCGTAAAGGAGGCAGGAACCATTATCTTTTTCTAGTGGATTGTTAAAACATATTCTCCGTCTTTCAGCTTTACAGAGTAAAAAGAAAAGAAAAAGTCAGTGGAAGAATGGCATCATCCGCAAAAAGAAGCTTTGCTCACCATTGAACTCGAAAGAAGACTCCAACATCATTGAATCAGGGGAGGATGAGGAGGATGAAGATGAAGGTGTGAGACCAGGTGAGAATGAGGAGCCGGAAATCATCAAAGATGCTGAATGTGCAGGTGTTGACCGTGGCCATGAAGACGCACCCACAGAATCCCCCACAGTAGGGCTAAAATACCCCTCTAATGAGGAACAGGAACTCATGAACCTGGAGACTGTTCCAAGCGAAGAGGTTAATGTTACGACTGGGGAAAACAATGAGAATCCTCCAACTACAGATGATCACAAGACCGAGTGCACTGCAGAGGATACCACAGGAATGGGTGAGCAACCCTATCTGCTAAAGCTGCAGGGGAAACGGTCCTTGACTTCAGCCTGTTTTTCAGAATTTAAACTGAGACGCATGACGAGAGGATTCAAGATGCAAGCAGAGCAGCAGAGTGTCATCAGTGTGGATGCTGCCATGAAGATTCTGGAGCAGAAGAGCATGCCTCTGATTGTTGACCACAGCAAGTTGAAGGTAATCCAGTGGAGGGATCATCTTGCTAAATGTTATATTTGGCTTTATGAAATAAACAAACAGATCGCTTGGCTTTTTTCAGCTTGGACTTTGTGTTTTGTTGTTCTTGTGCCAGGATCTTCTGCAGAGGGTTGTGGACATTACAGAGGGATTTGAAGTCAATCAGTTGGAGAAACTTTATGCCCTTCTGTGTCAGTGCATATACGGACACAGGAAGGACTACGACAAGTCTGCACTTCTAAAGGTTAGCTAAGATGTTTCATTTAATGGTAGACTGCAATTTCCTGTGGCTCAGTTAGTAAAGCATTGCATAAAGATTGTGGGGTCAAACCCCAGTGGAAGAAAGAACTAGTCAAATCTGTTAATCCCTTTAATGTAAATCACTTTGGATTAAATTATCTAGGGCTGGGCGATATGAAGCAAAAAATATATCTCGATATATTTTGCTATATCTCGATATACGATATATATATCTCAATATCTTTACAGGTTTTTAAAGCCCCCCCCCCAAAAAAAAAAAAACCTACTGCAGAAACAAATATTACAAATTTCAAAGTCGTTTTTTATTGAAGCTCAGAGGTGCTTCTGCAAATTTTCTTTCAGAAATCCTTGTATACATATTATAAAACAATAAAGAAATACATATTGCCTTTTCATTCAAAAATAAAACAACTAAAAAACAGGCAGTGCATAGGAACAAAGTGCTCCTGTAACATTTAGGATATAAAAAAAATCCCTGATAACATAAATAATAATTTAACTGTAAAATAATACACATTGCCTTCTTTTCATTCAAAAATAAAACAACTCAAGCTCATCTTTGCAGGATCTCTGTTGTAAGTAACCTTTTCCAATTCAGCAGCAAGCCGCGCTCTCTCTGTAGTGTACAGTCGCGGGAGTTCCTGTCTCGAAAAGTAATGCCGACTCTGTAAACTGTATCTGACTGGGATCAAGTGTTTTTAGCGTACGTTTAAAGCCACGTTGTTCAACGTTGTTCAGCTTTGGTTTGCAGCAACTTTCACGGCATTCACGGCAGTAGACATCTGTCTGTTGTTCGTCTGACGACTTAAAACCAAAGTATTTCCATATAATGGAGCCAGCTGTTCTTTTTTTGCAACAAGTTCTGTAGCCTCCGGGCTGGTTGCGGGCGCCGCCATGTTGATTGAGACAACAGGCAAGGGGAGGGGAAACAAACGCAAGGAGGCAGGGACGAGCACAGCACAGAGAAGGCAAACAAGCAAAGTGGTGAAAATTAAATATAGACATTATATCGATATGTACGATATGCCAGAATTCATATCGAGTTTAAAAAATATCTCGATATATTTTAAATATCGAGATATCGCCCACCCCTAAAATTATCTACCAAATGTGTTTTATTGCTGATTAGCGAGGTGGCAACAACATATGCTTTAAGTCTTCTGGTGGTGGTATAGATAAAGGGGTCATGCCATGTTGAACAGTTTAGTGGCTTTAATGGTCATTTATAAGAGTAGATTTAATCAAAAATTGAAATAGGAACAAACAAACAAAAAAACGAGCTTGTCTCTTCTAAAAACTGGTTTTATTCACAACATTGATGAAGTCAGACAAGTCAAATGGTTTGCGTCAAGGCTTGAAATGAAAGGCCTGATGTCTCTCCCCCAGAAGTGATGTCTCTCCACAAAGCGATGCCTTCTCTTGTGATATCTGGAAAAAAAAGCTCACGTCAAATAGATGAAAACCACACTAATGTGGAACGTCAATAAGTGTAGGTTTACCATGATGAAACAGAATCCATCATTCGATGTAACTGTGGGGAACAGGGATGTTTCTGGGGCCTGGCAACATTTGAGGCTGAACCCAGACAATAATAAGCAACTAGAAAGTGCTGCTATGATGTGAATAATTACAGATTCAAGGGCACCTACCTTCTAAGAATACTCGGTGAAACCTGTAAGAACACTGATGTCATGACACGGTTACATTTTTGATGACCGTTCGAATTCCAGTAGGAGCAGCCTCTTTTTAAATTTTTTTTGTTATTTTCCTTGAATGTTTTTACTCACTAAATAAAACTAGACCTTATTTTATTGATGACTGAATTTATTTTAAGGTGCGTTTCATGGAGGAATCGGCCAATGTCCTTGTCTGGGTCACCACTCAACACGGTCACAACTCGTTTAACAAAAATGTATTTTAATTATTCATTTACTTGTTCCTGCCGGTGGCTCCCTGGAAACTCGAGTCTCTGTTGAGGCTTTATTTAGCTGAAAATGAAAAATGTTTCCTAGTGAAAATCTCAGCCCATTTCAAGAATAAGCCCAAGAATGTGATGCGAATTAAAAAATATAATAATATAACTTTGAGTAAAATAATCACTTTTGCCATACAATTAGAATGAAATCAAAATTATATATATATTTATTATGACCCCTTTAAATAGTATTACAGCTATTTGTATAAAAAAAACTTACAGAACTCCAAATGTTAGTAATTTGTGTATATTCTACCTGTTATGCTTGTCATAAGCCATTGTTTTTCATGTTCTAAATAATTTATTGCATGTACCCACTCACGTGTGTTCTTTTTCTTTACAGGAGATGTCCAAAGAAGTTGAAGAGTTTGTCTAGATTTCTTTTTGTACTCTATTCCATTTTGAACTGATTTATATATTATATTTTGCTAATACATGTCATGTTCTGAGGTGTTTTGGTATTAAAGCTTTATCACAATTTAACTCTGTTTGGTTTTATTTGTTTCACTAGTTTCTAAATGCTTCATACAAATATTTGGTTGTAAAAAATGGTGTCACAAACTGTTTCTTTTACGAATGATGTTTACAAAAAATGGAAAAATCTTTTGCTGGGAGATACGTGACAGTCACGTGAATGTGCGCTGTCGCTGATTGGTCCGTTATCAGATTCTACGTATTCATGATCAGTGCTGTTGTTTATACAGTCCTGACGCAACAGAGTTCGTAGGTACATTTGGTCGACTAGTACAGAGTCCCCTCTGAGTGTTTGGACTCACTTGACTTACAAATGTGATGTTAAAATAAGATTTTACTTGACTTGGGTAAGTCGCCTCGCGATGACGTCATGACGTATTCCACTGACAGTGGTGCCGCCTGATGAACATTAAAACTGCCATTAAATGAGCGCCGAGTACTTTGTTTACATATAGACCAATAATACAACCAAACAAATTGCCCATAACAAATACAGAGACGAGTCCGTACTGCAAAGAAGAGGCTGGTCAGCGTGGCATCCGTAAAGGTCCACTCTCGGTCTCCATACGTGCATCGAGTCGCGGTCCATCTCGCCTCCGCTCTTCCTGCCTCTGAACCGGAGGATACTCATACGCCGTCTCGTTCTAGCGCTCCGCCGCTGGTGGGTTTCAGTGTCGCTCTGGAGCTCAGTACCCGCTAAAAAGTGCCAGAAAGTACGATGTGCTGACTTGTTTTTATGCTGGGTGGTAATGTCACAATTTCATCTTCCTTTGGTCCTTTGCAATGTATCCTGGCACAGTTATATCTAGAATGTATTTTAAATAACTATAGGAATGAGTTTAGAACTGTGTTTTAAAGTTTAACTTATTCTCTTCTCATTTGTGTGTGAAGAGAATAAGTGCTAATAATTAAAAATTTGAACTTAATTGTTGTTTTCATAATCATTGTCATAATTGACAGAACTTGTCTTTTAAAAAGTTTGTTAAATTCATATTTTGCATTGTGATTACCTTCAGGATGTTGAGCTGATACCTTGGAATGGAACCAATGCTTCCTATGTAAAAACAACCTCCAGGAGGCTCTGCTTTGTTTACGTTTTCTTATTCACATTCACAAACGCCATGTCAAGCAGACGGAAATCCACAACTCCCTGCATGGTGCTTCCATCAGATATTGTAGAGCAAGATCCAGATATGGAAGCCCTGGAAGGAAATGAAGGAGCTGAGAGTATGGCAGATGGTCCTACAGAGGGAGCAGTGGTTCCCATGGAAACAGAGACAGGTGAAGTTCACTTTTTTTTTGTCCGGGTAACACAAGTCAATTGAATCATTATAGTTTTATTGGCATTAAAACAACACTTCACTATGACTGATGCTATCTGGAGAATGGGTCAATATATTAAACAGCTGTAAAACACCACTTCTTTCAGAGGAAGGTGGGAAAAGAACATTTGCCAATAAAAAAGTAGAATGTTGCATCAAGATTCTCTTAATTTGAGATTTAGAGTAAATGGGAATCTGGTATTGGAAGTGGTTGCTTTCGAGAATTGCTATTTTTGTAGTAGACAAAACCAGTTCAAGTGTTCTATACGACATCAAAATGTGATGTAATGTTTTCTGCTTTTCTAGAATACGAAGGAAACTATGAGGACTGTCATTCTTCAGGAAAGTGGTCAGGTCAAACATCAATAGACCAGTCTGTCTCTGATCTGACCAAAGAGTGCAGTTTTGTGCAGCCAGAGATGGAAGATAGCGATGACCCCTCGATTACTGGAATCTCCCTCAGCAAAACTCCCATAATGAAAATGAAGAGCAAGGGTGAACCCAAGAGAATAGCGGTGTCTCTTAAAGGAACCAGTGAAAGTGAAGCAGTGGCTGAAAGTGAGCTGGAACTGGAGTCTACGGAAGTATCAGTAACTGGAGACATCATGAGCCCAGTACTCACCGAACCTGCAAAACCAGGTGTTCTTGTTAACATTTCCAACCCTGTGATGGCAGATCCCAAAAAGTTGGTTATGAACCCTGCAACAGTCCTTCCTGCTGGTTTGGCTCAGGTGCTTTCTGCCTTGCAGGCCCAGCAGAACTCTCAAGCACAACTGCTCATCCCAATAAGCAGTATTCCCACCTACAATGCCGCCATGGACTCCAATGCAGTGCTGGTTAACATGTACAAGAAGTTCCCTTACCCATTAGTGTCTGAGATCATGGGTCTATCTGCACAGACCAAGTTTAGTGAGGAGCAAATAAAGATTTGGTTCTCAGCTCAGCGATTGAAGCATGGTGTAAGCTGGACACCAGAAGAGGTTGAGGAAGCCAGGAGGAAACAGTACAATGGCACTGTCCACACAGTTCCCCAAACAATCACGGTCATCCCAGCCCATCAACTTTCTGCCACTAATGGCCTGCAGTCTATTCTTCAGACCTGTCAAATTGTGGGACAGTCAGGTCTGGTGCTGACTCAAGTTGGCACAGCCAACAACCTCCCGGTGACCACCCCGATAACACTGACTGTTGCAGGAATGCCCAGTCAAAGCCAGACTCCTAGGATTGCAATGAATCAAACAAGCCCTGCACTCTGTGAAACCAAAAGAGCTACAACGATTCAGCCACCTTCACTGACCCCTCAAGAGAGCTCCATACTCAGTGCAGATCACTTTGGCCTGAAGCCTAAGAAATCTAAAGAGCAACTGGCTGAACTGAAAGCAAGCTATCTGAAGAATCAGTTTGCAACGGATGCTGAAATAGCTCGGCTAATGAAGCTGACCAACCTCACTAAAGGCGAGATTAAGAAGTGGTTCAGTGACACCCGATACAACCAGCGAAATTCTAAAAACAGCCATGCTTTCCTTGCCAACGACCATCCCAAAAGTAGCACTGGTGGCACCATCATTATCGACTCCAGTGATGAAACGGCACAATCTCCAATGCCATCCCCCATCAAAGAAAAGGAGACCAGGTCAAAGACATGGAACCCTTTCCCAGACTTTACACTGCAGAAGTTCAAAGAAAAGACACCAGAGCAGTTAGTGATCCTTGAGGAAAGCTTTCAGAAATGTGACACACCGACAGACGAGGAGCTCGGCAGACTACGTGCTGAAACCAAGCTCACCAGAAGAGAGATTGATGCCTGGTTCACAGAAAAGAGAAAGGCTCCAGTTCCTGATTCCTCTGAGTCAAAGGCAGATGGTGAAACATCCCAGAAGACTCCACCTGGAGGGAAGAGGTCGAGCAAAGAAAAGGGGTCCAAGAAAACTCCCGAGCAGCTTCATATTCTGAAGTCAGCATTTGTGCGAAGCCAGTGGCCGTCATCAGAAGAATACGATCAGCTTGCTGAGGAGAGTGGACTCCCTCGGTCCTATATTGTCAACTGGTTTGGTGACACACGCTATGCCTGGAAGAATGGCAACTTGAAGTGGTATTTCTACTATCAGAGTGGGAATGTTGGAGGAATAAATGGCAACAAGAACAGAAAAAGGAGGATTCGAAATCGTGGTTGGGGGAGAAGCCGCGGTAGAAAAGCAAAAAAGACCACAGGATCTGAGAAGATTTTGCCAATCAGATTCAAGTCTGGCCGAGATATTCTGAAGGAGTACTACTTGAAACACAAGTTTCTGAATGAACAGGACTTGGATGAGCTTGTGACCAAATCTAACATGAGCTATGAGCAGGTGAGAGAGTGGTTTGCAGAGGTTCAACGCAAGGAGGAAATGGGAACTGACCCATTTGCAGAGAAAACTGGGAAAGAAGAGCAAGACGAGGAAGAGGATGAATCGCAAGGAGAAAATGAGACCACAACTGGGGATCACGGACAGTTGGGCTTGGAGGACGAATACAGTGAGGATAATGATGAAAGTGATGACAGTGATTCGTGGGAGCCTCCACAGAGTGTTCGAAAAACTTTGTCCATGTCTGATGGTCTGTGATTGGTCTCTTTGAGCGGTGACTGCTGGGTGTCAACCACTGCACTGCATCAGCAAGATTCTGCCTGTTTCTTTTTCTCTGCAAACTAAAGCTAATCAGATAAACAGGGTTTTTTGGAGGCGTAGTAGACCACATAACTCAAGAGCCCATGAATAATCCTGGTGTACAAGTAGACCATGCACCTTATCCTTTGCACAGTATTTACAGACACATCCAAGGCCTTTTATTGGGCTGTAAAAAATAGCTTTTTTCCATTTTGGTGTGATTTAGAGCACTTTGTGCCAAAGGTATAGAACCGAATGATAAAGTTGATGTCCAATGAATGCCGAAGCATCTGGAAGGATGAAGGTTATCAGATATGGCATGCAGCATTCTTCAGCCATTCCGATGAATTTGGCTCAGAGATATGCACCAAAACATGAGATGATCCTTTTATCCGTAACATTTTTTCACCAAGGCTCAAAGAATGAGAATGGAGAATGGGCAACAAGTGCCGTGTAACTTTAAAGGTCAAAAAAAAAAAACAATCTCATATTGTGGAAATCAATAGAAGATTAGACGGTCTGAATGTGTGTATTTTCTGCTGGCGAACATGACTTTGTTGCTTTGCTGTTTTTTTTTTTTGTTTGTTTTTTTGCTCAATTTGGTGCTTATTTTTCACAATAGTTTCCTTTTTGGAAGCTAAATGATCTGTCGAATTAAAGTGTGAGTGCAAACAGAGGCTGTAACTTGTTCTTGTGGATGAAAACTACACAATTACAGGTACTTTATAGTCGGTCCTCTCCATTCATTAAATCTCAGCATGCATCCCACATTTAGTAGAAGGATGGTAATTCACATATTCAGTTTCTTAAGCTGTTGGTTAGGGTCATTTTTTTAAGTTTTTAGTAATAGTGATGATTAATTTAAAAATTATATCAGTGGGTTCTTCATATTCTCATATATCACACGCAAACTTTAGGTTTTAATCGCTTTTATTTCAAAACATATGAACAATAATGTGCTTCCTTCAGCTTTCAGAAATGGTGTTTAACTACAATATGTTTGTCAAAAGGCGAGGGTGTGAAATGGGATTTTTGAATGCAAAAAATAATAGTTCTAAAACTGTAGACTGTCACTTGAAATATTCATGCTTTAAATCTTGCTGTATTTTATCTTGTGCATTGCTTATAATTTAATTGGTTTAATAGGCTTTTGTTTGATTTAGTCAAATTTTATACTTGTTGCAGGACAATAATAAATTTGGATATAAGGAATGCTGGTTTCTTTTGTTTTACAAAGTGATACCCAAAGTTTTGAAATATACATGAAACTATTTATTTGGTGGCCATGGTTTTTGATTAAAAATTCAGATCTGTATGTAAATTCATCTACAAAGAGTCTCCCAAGTGCGGCTCAAATTTCCACTTGCCTCCAGCCCTTCAAGCAGTGATCTGTTCACAGAACTGTTCACCACAGTATGAAATAAACACACACAAAAGCTATTTATGTTGCACCTGTAGTTGGCTAGTTAGACACCTGGGACAAATAAATCAAGAAAAGCAAAATTTGATAGTGAGGACCGCTGCTTCCAGGTGTAAAAAAAAAATGGTATAAATGAGTTTCTAATTTATATTTAAATAAACCAATTGTTAATACAAAGCTGTAAAAAAAACTTTTTTTCATGGATCCTCTCTTAATTATGTTGGCCAAGATATCCAAACTGGTCTGGTTCATATTGTTAAATATTATTGTATTTTTTGTAAGACGTGGGGGTTGGTTTATCTAACTTATAGTGACAAATCAATCGTGATATTATGTCACTGAGCCTTCCATAGCAACCAAACTGTTTACCCTAGCAACCAAATTTTCTGCACTCTGTCCCACCCTTGGTAAATAATAAAGACCAGAGGTGGAAAACAGTTGATTTATATAACTTATAGTGACAAAGAGAACATTATATATGTCACTGACCCTTCCATAGCAACCTGACTGTCCATCTCAAACATAGAGACATGAGGATTGGTTTACATCACTCATATAGGCATGGGTAACTCACATAGGTATGATGTCAACCAAAAACTCTACCTTTGCGACCATCTTATTTTGCAAATAAAATTACTTTTGAATTTTACTTTTACACAGCAACAAAGTTTGTGCACAAACTTTAGCCATCACTGTTCTTTTTTTAGCTGTGTTTATGATTAACACCTCCCTTGCGCACAATGTATAAGTATGTACTTGCGCTAGACAGCACTAAAATGTGGTCGGATTAGGATAAAAATAATGAATATTATTTCGACATTTGTTTTGAAGCAGACTGCCATTTTCGTTCAAGACTGGGCGGAGCGACCAATGAGATTTCCTCGTGACATTCACGTGACCTGTAACCAGGAAGAGGATTCTGTGCTGCAGAAAGTGAGTGGACATCATTCAATAAAAATACAATATTTAAACATTAAACACATTTATATCGCTATAATAAGCGCATCATTTCAGTTACCATACATTGTACATTTAGACCGTCTTAGCGGTCACAGATAAATTATGAGCATTTAGCATTAACGTTATATGCGGTGTCAAATAAATGTAAAAAATCAAACCTGTGGAATGACCAATGATGGCTATTAGTCATTAGTTAGGTTAAACTTTAAAATTATATATTTTCTGACTTGGAATAAAACAAATTGTATTCCTAAATAAGTTAAATTGTTAATCATGTTAAACATTAAAATCATTATTTGGTTATGTTAACGTTACATTACATTCTTCAAAAGAATCGCGTGTAATTGTGTTTTGAACAAAATTAAATGTAGTTTTCCTTGTGCCAGTGCATTCCCGTGGAAACTGAAATGAACCTGTGATCAGAGAGCACATCTCCTCATCATGGTGGACTTTCTGGCTGAGAACAACCTCTGCGGTCAGGCTGTTCTGAGGATCGTTTCCAGAGGAAACGCCATAATAGCTGAGCTCCTGCGACTCTCAGACTTCATCCCTGCAGTGTTCAGACTCAGAGACAAGACCGACCAACAGAAGTATGGAGACATCATCTGTGATTTCAGCTACTTCAAGGTACTTGTATTTCACTGTTTGTGACCACATTTGATACCCACAAAAAAAAATTATTAGATTTTGTAAAAAAACTAAATAAATAAATTAAAGCTGCAAGCAGCAATCAATGCGATTGAGCACCTCTGGCGCGGTTGCCTCTGGGTGGTTCGCCTCTCAGTTCGTTGCACCAGGGGTGCTCACACTTTTTCAGCTTGCGAGCTACTTTTAAAATGACCAAGTCAAAGTGATCTACATGCTACAAAAATGTAAAACATCAATCAACAAACAATTATTTTCAACTTTATTGAGAATTGACAAAACACACATAATAATTAATTATTTACATTTTTGTAATAACCTGTGTTTAATTTTAGTTTAATGCATAGTCCGGACAGTAGCTGCTGACAGCCAGCCTCAAGCACACTTCCAAATGTTCATCAGTCATTGTGGAACGGTATTTGGACTTAATGATTTTCATGTAGGAAAAGGCTGACTCATATAAATAAGTGGAGCCGAATAATGCAGTCAAGGAGATAGCACATTTCCTCATGTTGGGGTACATTTTGGTGACCATAGACTTAAGCATGGGCTAAAAAGCAGACGTAATACGCTGATTAGCTTAGCACTATTGTTTACGCATGAGCAGTGACGTAAAGGTCATAATTCAGTTGTCATCTGACTGGTTGCCCTGTTCACCGATCAAGTGATGGGATGGATGATTGGCTGATATTGTTTCAATTTCACGCTGACGTAATGAGCACCTCTGCGCTATGCACTACAACCGATCCTTTTTTAGAAGATGTATTCAGGGAGAACATTTAAAACTACTGAAGCATACAGGCAAATTAAATAACGAAAACCACACCTTAAATGTATAATGACCACTAGACGGCACTAATTAGTCAAAATATTTTATAGTCTAAAACATCTGAGTTCTTGTCCGCTTTGGAAACTTGCTTCAGTTTACTTTTTTTTTATAGGCCTTGGTCCCTTACATTTTCCAGATTACCCATCCTTCAAACACAGTAGGAAATAGCATGATAATACTACAGAAAATGGTATATTACATGTTTCCACAAGGAGGCGCTATACTGACTCTGTAGATGGCTCTATTGATTTGGTCAGACATAGACTCTTAACACGCATGGCAAATTTGAGTCAGATCAGAAGTAGTATGTCTAAGTTATAACAACATCCTGTTTACATTAAAATGGACGACCGCCATGCGCAGTTTGCATTTATTGAAGTCAAAAAAGCGTTCCAATCTAACATCCCATAAGCGTTAAAGTACAACACAAGCAAAAGTGGTAAATTTTTAAGGTTTTTGCAAAACATCAGACGTCCGGTCAATTTTGAAAACACTTATATTTAAGCCTTGGTACCCTAAACTTTTGTGGTGATTTTTTTTTCACCAGTTCTGGCGTGTGCAAAATTTTGTGACTTTTCAAGCAATAATGCTCCATACGCCTTCAATGCTGAACCATAATGAAAGCAACCAACGACTGTGATTAGGGAAGCCAGATCTTTCCACCTGAAACCAGTGCAGCATCAGGGTTCTAATGTGATCTTGTTCCAGGGTCCCGAGTATTACGAAGGAAAACTGGAAGCAAAGCCAGAGCTTCAGGATTTGGATGAGGAGTTTCGGGAGAACAACATAGAAATATTGACACGGTTCTACTTGGCCTTTGAGAGCGTCCACAAATATGTTGTAGATTTGATTCGGTGAGTGTTTGGGTTTTGAAAAATCCAAGGAAATATTTCCACATTGATAGATTTATCTAAATGACTATTTGTTTTCTCTGAAGGTACTTGGATGATCTTAATGAAGGTGTCTACATTCAGCAAACTCTGGAAACGGTTTTGTTAAATGAAGATGGGAAACAACTCCTGGTAAACTTGGACTTTTGTCACATTATACTGTGGTGTGCAAAAGTTTGGTCACCCCTGTAGCTTTTCTTTTTAAATCATTCCTTTTTGGATAAGAAATGTCAGATAAGTAACGAAGACTAATACGGTGATATTAATTTGGTTTATGGAAAGTGTGCACAAATTATTGAATTTGGCATGTGCGTAAATTTATGCACCCTTGTCATTTTTAAAATCTTTAGCTCTATTTTTTACAACGCTATATCAGGATTTTACAATTTCACACTGTCTTTAATGGCTCCTGGTTCAATGGTGTGGAGAAATCTCGTTTAAAAATTTTGTGCTGATCTAGAAATCTCGTAATGGTTTAGTCCCACCATATCTGGTAGAACTTTTAACCCCCTACTGACTGGCTAGATCTCTCCGGTCTCTTGATCAGAAGCTACTGGTAATCCCGTAGAGGTGAGCGCATCTTTGTGATTGTGTAGCTGAAAATAATTATTATATAACTTAATTAAATTAGGCCTAGAATCAATGTGCTTCACAATTTCTCTGCTTTGTGTTTTGGATAGTTTTGTAGTTACCATTCCCCAACAATTTATGGTCTCTTTGGGAAAGAATCTGCACCCCTGTCCACACGTACCTGGCTATTTTGAAAACTAGTAATTTTTTAAATAAGCTGGCCAAGGTGAATTATTTTTTAAACGCTTGTCGCTCTGTGTCCGTGTGTACAGGATATCCAGAGTAATTTGTATCTGGCGGGGGGGGGGAGTTTGTAGTAGTCGTCACACTCTGTCACTACTGTGTTGACACCAGCCAGAGTAATGGCGGCCGTAGCAAGATCTATCTTGGTGTTTATTCAGCTATTGTGGCTCACAGCATTATCACATTTCCCATTTGATCACCAAAGAGAGTCATATGTGTTTTTGCTCACACAGTGTTAAATACACATTTTTAAAATGTCATGAATCGACTGCTACCTGTTGGTTTGGCAGAGTCATTACAGCATTTCAAGGGTGTTTGAGTGTCTGTGTGGCGTTTTCTTTTGTACTCTGTGTGAGAGAAATCCCAGGTACGTGTTGCCATTGCCTAAAACTAGCACAAGTTTGCCTGGTATGATCTGATTGGATGACAAGGTAGCATTCTTTACCATTTGCATGTACTGTTTGCCAAGAACAACAGAAGGACAAGACATCAGTTGTGACCCAGTTTAACCCAGGCATGTGTAACTTAAATAAAACTTCAGGAAATTATTTCTGATTTGACTATTTGATTTTAAAATACAATTTTCAACGACATTTGCATCCAAACTTAGGAACTTAAAACACTACAGGGTTCAGTCTGCCTGCCTTTTAAATATCTATTTTTATTTTATTGTCCTTTTTTTGTCTCGTTGTGTACGCCCATCGTTTTGCTGATTTGGGTTTTTTGTTCCTGTATATCGTTACACTTTCACTGATTAGTCAACGACTGTTTTTCATTTGCGCTATATAAATAAATAGTCGTAGAATTGATATTCCTTTACAATGCAGTCATTTTTTTTTAAAAAAAGAAAAACATGGTTTCATTGCGTTGTGAAGAATAGTTGTGTTTGTGTGTGGATTCTGTCAGTGTGAGGCTCTATACCTCTATGGAGTCATGTTACTGGTCATCGATCAGAAGATGGAGGGGGAGGTGAGGGAGAGGATGCTGGTTTCCTACTATAGATACAGGTGAGGCTTCATATTAACTCATCTGGGTATTTTTTTATTCAGTTTCAATTAGGTTCCTGTCTTTAAAGCCATTAAAGCAAATATTCATCGAAGGCATTCATGGGTTTTACCTCTAAGAAGATGTTTGTTTTATCTCCCAGTGCGGCTCGCTCCTCAGCAGACTCGAACCTGGATGACATCTGCAAGCTCCTGCGCAGCACAGGATTCTCCAGCCATGCAGGAGCCAAACGTCCTCAAAACTACCCCGAGAGCTACTTCCAAAGAGTTCCCATCAGCTCCACCTTCATCAGTATGGTGATTGGTCGCCTCCGCTCCGATGACATCTACAATCAGGTAAGAGCACAGTTTAAATCAGACCTGTTAGGATTGGGTGTACAGTTGTGCTCATAAGAGGTCTTTCTCAAAGATTTTTTAGTTAATGTTAACACAAAAGCATTTTTCCATTCATAGTAAGTAGTTGAGTGAAACCATTGATACTCAAACAACTTTGTTTACTCTTTTGAAATCATTATGTCAACAAAAACTTGATAAAGCAGCACATTGTTCTTTATGGTTGTAGCCCAAAAGTTCAGTTTTGTTCTCATCGCTCAAATAACTTTGTTCCAGAAGTTTAAAGATTGTCTCTGAGCTGTTCTATTGTACGTGGCTACTTTGTGGCATTTGCGTTGTAATAGCTTTCTTCTGGCAACTTTTTTGTGCTCCTTGAAACATCGACATTTTCTTAGAGAGAAAGTTATTTGGTAGTTTTTCTCTCTCTTTTTTTTTTACTTGTCCTGTCCTGCTTAAAAGCCACCACATGGGGGGTAGCTACTTCGTTTGAGCTGGACAGTTTTGTTATCTCCAGGGGAGTGAGCACCTGGTGTGGTGTTTCCTCCTCTGGGTGGAAGTTATATTTTTTTTTCCCACAGACCAGTTTGCAATAGTAACATCAGGACAGGAGGGTGTTGAGGGGAAAGGGGGGAGTGAATGAGAGAGGTAGGTGAGGGGGAAATAAATGGCTAACTGAACCACTAATTATGACTGGAAAATAATTACTTTTTGATGATCTCATTTTTCAAATGTCACTGAGTTTGTGGGGTTTTCAAAAGGTGATATGAATGATCTGAATATCTCTTGTTGACTTCTTCTAGGTCTCTGCGTATCCCCTTCCGGAGCATCGTAGTACAGCACTGGCGACACAAGCTGCCATGCTGTACGTGTGTTTGTATTTCACCCCCTCCATCCTGCACACACAGCAGGCCAAGATGAGGGAGATCGTGGACAAGTACTTCCCTGATAACTGGGTGAGAAACCTTCAACACCATTAAAAGCTTGCTTTATTTCATTTGATATGATTGTAGGGGTGTGATATTTTGGCACAAAATGTCACAATACAAAATACATATAGTGGAGCTACTGGGAGATATCATCTGGGAGCTGAAGGGTGTGTATTTGCTTCTCGTTTGATTGTGATTCTAGTCACTTCTGAAACTTATTTACTGCTTATTTTTGTTTTACGTAATATTTACTATTTATTTACAAATTATGCTTTACTCAAATTTTAAACGAGAAAGATTATAAAATTAACTCTCTTCATCACTTGGAGGAAACAACATGACCTAATGTAAACATTAACACTGCCTCCTAGTGGATTGATGGTATCAAACACTCTCATACAAATTAAATTAGACCCTAGCCTTCTTTGCGTTGTGGCCTCTTTTTTTTTCAAAGATTGTTCGTTATATGAACCGTTTCAATGGTTAGTTAAAATGTAAACGATTGTGTTAATTATTGTGATGCATATCATATCTTGGACATAATATCGAGGTATGTATCGTAAGCAGAGTGCGTCACTACACCCCTATTGGTTTGATTTGATTATGATTTGCTATATTTTTATGGAAAACTTTGTTTGCAAACATGCGCAGTACAAAGCAAATAAAACAAAGTGCATTAAAAAAAGCTACAGAGATTTAAAACAAATTAAATGCATCAAAAGATGTTGCGTAAATAATTGAGACTTTAAAAAGCTGCTTTGTATGTAGAATAGAATAGAAATGATATGAAACATGTTTTTTTTTTGTCTGATGTGCGCACTCCCATGACCCTGAAAGGGAATAAGTGGGTTAAAAGGTGAATGAATGATCGTTAACTTGGTTTACATTTCTTAAATAATGCTCCCAAAAAGTTTTCCCCTCATAAACCTTTAAAAAACTATGTCAATCTAAACTAAACACTTGAAGTGCCATTCTTTTTGGTTCCTAAATGATTAATCGAAAGAAAACCAGCACGTCATGTTAGAGGCTGTTCTTGTTTTACTGAAACCTTGAAGTTCCAGGGAGAGATTCTTTCTGGAGCTTTAAAACAACATGCAGAAATGTATGAAATGATGTGAATTTTTTTAGGAATGGCATGGGTTTGAAAATCATGAAAGTATTTTAATTTCAAATAACTGTACACTCTCAGGTGATAAGCATTTACATGGGGATCACGGTCAACCTGATGGAAGCATGGGAACCATATAAAGCTGCAAAAACAGCCCTGAATTACACACTGGAAACCACAAACATCAGGGAACAGGTAGAGGCCACTTGTGTTCTACATGATGAGCCAATCTGGATTTACATTTACTCATAGGTTTCTTCCATCTCAGGCGGGACGATATGCTGCCAGTGTGGAGGCCTTGCGTCCACAGGTTCAGCAGGTGTTGAAGGAGGGTTTTCTGAGAGAGGAAATTGTCCTGGACAACATCCCCAAGCTGCTCAACTGCCTTCGAGACTGTAACGTGGCGATCCGCTGGTTGATGCTGCACACGGCAGAGTCTGGTGAGAGCTCTGCGACTGTGGCCTCCACAACTATGCAGACTACACTGTTACATGATGCACTCTGAAAAAATAGTATCTACTTGAAGCACAAGGTCCTTAGCTGATCAGATTCATAGCAGAGCATTTCCAATGCTCTGGAACTGATGGGCAAAATAACTGGCAATGGGCTAAAAAGAATTTCTCCAGAGCTGACAATATATAGCATTAGCGATGCATAGTAGCATTAATATAATGGGGAAACACTTTATTAAAGAAACACTCCATCCGCCTTTTTTTTAATCTGTTATTATTAGCATAGCATAGATAATTGAATCTGATTATTCTCGTGGTATTTCAATTCAGAATTAAAGCTGCAAAGAATTAAAACTCTGCTGTCATCGCCTCTTGGTCTTCTTATTTGGAAGACATATTCAAGAAAGAAATGTAAAATTTACTGAACAATACAAGACAAAACCTCGCAAAATGAAAACTACATCTCAATTTAGAGTTTTTTTTTTTTTTTTTTTTTTTATCAAATTGGAAAAAGCTTGATTTTAACATCACAGAGCTCTTTAGATGAGACTGCCAGAGTTTCGTTGTGATCACATGAAATCTCTAGGAGGAGTTTGTTAAAGTGCAAGACCTGACTTCCTGTTGGTTTTGGAAATTTGCCCCAATTGACTTTTTTTTTTTTTTTTTTTTTTTTTATAGGTCTTGGCCCCTTAGACTAGTGATCCAAATTTCAACCACAGATTTCAAACACACTCTGATAATAGCAGTATAAAACTGTAGAAAATGGGATATTCCATGTTGCCATGGTGGCGCTATGAAAAAAATACTATAGGTTGTTGTATAGATTTGTTCATGTATGAACTATTAACACATACTCTGAATGCCCTCGTTAATAACAATTTCCTGTTTGTCAAAATGTAGTTTTTTGATGACCGCTGTGTGCCCATTGTTTAACAAAGTCAAAAAAGATAAAATCCAATATTCCTTAAGGGGGGGGGGGGTATTACCGGTATATATGTTTTTCAGGCATACAGTGTCATTTATAGCACACTCAAGTAACAATTTTACCTACAGTTGGATTGTAATTGCTGTATTCGTCATAAACTCATAGAAATTTAACTTGGCATCTTGGCTGCTCGTAACGCCCTGATATTCACCAGTCTCTTTAAGAGCCCCCTCCTTCCTTCTGACCCTCCCCCTTCAGTGCGTCATACTCCATGCACACTGCCACCGTTTGTTTTCATTTTCCGAGCACCGCTACATTTTCATAGTAAAAACTTTAAAATCGTGTTTTTGCAAAATGACAACGGAGGATATTCTACAAGCCTATGCACACGATCCTTTGTCGAAGCCAGAAAGTGAGTTTTCGGCAGAACCGGAGCAAGTACAGAGACTTTTTCAAGACGTGTCTGCTTGGTAAATGTCCTCTTGTAAATGTACACCATTTTATGACCGCATTTTACGAGGAAATTAAAAATATGCATCAAAATGAAACTATGTTTTGCTATAAAATAATACAAGTAATCCGGAGAACTATAGAGAAAAGGCGTCTGAATGAGGAGCTTCGTTGACACGTCGTGAGACCAGCTGTTGCTAACAGTAGCTCCCTCAGCCGTAGACACGAGTCTTTGCCGAAGCTGGAGGGGGAGGAGCGGTGCAGCAGCAGACGGGGGACAGAGGCGGAGCTACGAGATAAGGCTGGGGCTTCGCGAAACAGAGCGTTTTAGCGCCCCCCAATGTCTACCGCGGGAAATTCAAGGATTACTCAAATATATACATGAATGATTCAAAAACACGATTCAGGTGCGTTTTTAACGAGGGACTGAGATTATAACACAACATAAGCTCAATAAAGTAGATTTTATATAATTCAACCCCCCCTTTAAGATAAGACTGATTAGCTAGATTCAGCTCAATTTAAATATATTTTAAGCACATAACAGTAGAAAATGTATTATTAACACATAACTTTTTACTTCCGTTTATTAACTTTTTTCTTGTGATCAAACGCGATAATGGTGCCCCCTCTGGCAGTTGGTTCCCTGCGCAGGCTGCGTACTTACACAATCATATTAAAATCGATGAAAACCATGTCAACAGGATTAAACGTTGAACAATGAAATACTCAAACTACAAAATAATTTTAAATTATTTTGTATATTTCTGATAAATAGGCTGTGATTTATTCTTTCCTGTTGTAGCTTATGACCCAAACAATAAGCGTCTCCGTCAGATCAAGGATCAAGTCATCAGTGACTCGAAATACAACCCCAAGATTCTGTTTCAACTGCTGCTGGACACGGCTCAGTTTGAATTCATCCTCAAAGAGGTAATAATAACAGCAATTAAATATTGTTGTGCTTTAATAATTGTTGATGTGGTGTATCTGAATAATATCTGATGACTCACTGAAGAGTGGATGTAATGTTACGGATATTTTACATGTTAAACAATAGCGTCTCGCTAGTTGTTATACTACCATCTAGTGGTCATTTAGAGACATAGGATTTCTTTAACTTTAGATATTTAGTTCGTTAATCTATTTATTATTTTTTAGTTCTCAAATCTACTTATTATTCTTGTTTTATTATCATTATATTTAGACTTATATACGTATTACATTTTAGTGTTTTATTAGTTTAAGGTAATGTTAAATGGGTTTATTGTTAAGAAGGAGAAGAGAACTAAAGCACACATCATGCTTTAGTACCGCCCCTTGAGGAGGACGCTGTAACTTGAGGTGAGAACGAATCACGCTCTCTCTCTGCTCTTCGCAATCGGTTCGTTTGGAACTCGCTAATACCACGTACTTCTTCCATGCTAATACCACGCGTGTAAGAATGCCTTGATACTGCTCAATATCTTTACAATAAATAGCCGCATTTGCTGTGTTCCCTCTCCAGTGTTTATTATCAATAGAGAAGGTATTTTTTTACCATAACAGTACTTTTTCTTTGTGATTCTTAGATGTTCAAGCAGATGTTGGCTGAGAAGCAACTCAAGTGGGAGAGCTACAAGAAAGAAGGCTCGGAGAGAATGATGGAGCTGGCCGAGGTCTTTTCTGGAGTCAAACCTCTAACTAGAGTTGAGAAAAATGGTACAAAATCTCCGTTCTAAAGGACTGTCTACTGTTTTTATCACTGACGCATGCTTTGGTGCTCTCAGAAAATCTGCAGGCCTGGTTCAGGGAGATCTCCAAACAGATCGAGTCGCTCAACTATGAGGATTCGACGGCTGCTGGGAGGAAGACGGTGCAGCTCATTCAGGCTCTTGTGGAGGTACAAACACAGCTGAGCAGTGCATTGATGGGGTTCTCCTCAGAGATGAACTCTCACCCAGTGTTTCTTCTCTGACAGGTCCAAGAGTTTCATCAGCTCGAGTCCAACCTGCAGGTCTGTCAGTTCCTAGCTGACACACGCAAGTTCTTGCATCAGATGATCCGCACGATCAACATAAAGGAGGAGGTGCTCATCACAATGCAGATAGTTGGGGATTTGTCCTATGCCTGGCAGATCATCGACAGGTGAGGGTTCTAGTTTTTGTTCATCAAGGATTAGTTAATGGCTCACAATTTTTATATATACATTAGTGTGGTTCAAAATTTGCGCTGATGGAGAGGGTCAAGGAAGTTCTTTTGGTCACAGTTTTCCCCCGTGTATTAACTTCCGCCTTGGTCATGTGATCAGAGTTCCGTCATATGATTCGCTGATTCAGTTTTTAAAATTATTACGAAATAAATATTTTTTTATTATTGACAAAATAATAATACAGTATGCAGAAACGTAAAAACAGACAGTTAAATGAAATACTATAAAATATCTAACACTAGATTGTGTAGGAAAAACATATTCGTGACTCTGGAGCTTACCATAGCTTTCATTTTATAAAATATTTAAATAAATAACAATGAATAAATGAAGGAGTGAACGAACGGCATCCATCCAGAGGAGGAAACGTCATACCTTCATAACAAAACTGTCCAGCTCAAACGAGGCACCTACCCTCCCATGTGGTGGCCTTTAAGCAGGACAGGATAAGTAAAAAAAAAAAAAAAAAAGTTGAAATATACTTTTGGTATATTTGGCTTTGTGGACAAAACAATTTACCAAGAAATAGACCCAGAAATTTACAATTTAAGGTAAAATCAACTGATATTTTTTGAGAAAAAGGCCTTTAGATTTTTTCCCCAAAAATACAGATCATAGAACAATCCCAAAAGAAGTGGAAATAGTTTCTGTTGAAGATTTACAAAAAGAGATAATGCTTCACAGGATAAAACATAAATTTTTTTAAGGAAATTTGACAATTTTGTTTGTCAAGATGAATTTCAGATGGAGAATGGATTTAGTTTCTCCTCCTTTGATGAAGTCTTATGTTATTCAGGTTTTCTCTACAAGGGCGTCTGTTGTGTTTATATTACTTTTTATTGTGATCAATAAACTAATTACAGTCAATGTTTTAATGCAGGTATGTTGTTTACATGAGAAAATCCGTGTTGAAAATTAAAACAAAATTTCAATTAACAGATTTTGAATTTGATATGCTGAATTTACATATCCAAAAAGTTTCAGTCTTCTGAAAGTTGTGCAATATATTAATTGGCAGCACTAATATGTATATTTACTGTATTTGGTAGACCTGTCCAAATTCTTGCAAATTTGTAATCAGCCAATCACACAGCAGCAACTTAATGCATTTAGGCATGTAGACATGGCGAAGACGATCTGAAACCGAGAAATCAGAATGGGGAAGAAAGAACTGCTGATCTACTGGGATTTTCACACACAACCATCTCCAGGGTTTACAGCAGCGGCAGAAGAAGACCACACCAAGTGGTCACTCCTCTCAGCTAAGAACAGGAAATTGAGGCTACAGTTCTCACAGGCTCACCAAAATTGGACAATAGAAGATTGGAAAAACATTTCCTGTTTTCCTGCTCTCGATTTCCCGTTGGCGCTCCTGGTTTTCTTTTGAAGTGCGTTGTGCCTGAAACTTCACACCGAAAATTATATCCGTTTGAAATTCTTTTTCGTTGGCGCCACTCGTTCGGTCAGATGTGTGAGCTCCCGTTAGTTCTCAATCGAGGTGCATTCTCGCACAAAACTTCAGATCGAAAATTTGGATCGGATTCTCAATTTCCTAAAATTTGGATGTAGAGGTTTTGAGAGTGCCAAGAAAAACAAAAGAGTTTGGGAATGCCAGCTCAGATCTGTTTTTTGCAAGGATGATGTGAGTAGGGCATAAAAAAGCCGCTCAGTGGCGCTCATCATGTAGACTCCATCTTCAGGCAGCGATCGTCATTGCATCAATATTTCCTCGACCCAGACGACGAGCACCTTGCAGAGAAGCCTCCGAAGATTTTTAGCGAATCTCAATTCGGATCGATCTTTATATCTTCCAAAACACCAGCTCAGATAGATCCTCTTCATGCTTTCTTTTCTCATTCTAGTTTATAAAATGATAAATATTACAATCCTAAATTCCAATAGTAATTATTAGAGTTGATAAAGCACTTTTGTCGAGTACGAGTATCATACGAGTAATACGAGTCAATATCCGTTCTCGGATTAAATAAAAATATTCTCATTGGGTAGTTTACTTTTTCTGCGTTCTGTGATGGGCTAGTCACAGCGCCACTCCCCTACACACATACTCCGGTCTGCTCACACACACACAGAACACTGTTCTGTGTTCTCTCTTTCAGTCACTCAGGTTTGCAGCTTTTTTCCGTTAACGTTCAGGTTTGTTTTCTACTTTGGTTTGTTTCTAGTTCTTACTTTTTAACCAATAGATTTTTGGTAAACGTGGGGTTTGTTCAGACGTGAACTTCCAGGTTTCAGACACTTCCAGGTTAAATCCCACCCACTTCTGGGTTAGGCCCCACCCACTCCGAGTACAGATACAAATAATTCATATGGTTAACAGATACAGATAACGCTGTACTCGTTCATCCCTAGTAATTATAATCATGTTAAAAAGGTTATACATTTTTAAATTAACACACAAAATGCATAGTAAAACTATTATTTCACCTGATTTTTGTTTATTGTTTCCATTCATCTGAATCTTATGTTTGCATTGATTTACTCGTTATTGTTGCTGACTGAAATGGAAAGATGGTTTTCTGAATGTGTTTCTCACAGCTTCACCTCTATAATGCAAGAGAGCATCAGAGCGAACCCTTCCATGGTGACCAAACTCAGAGCCACCTTTCTGAAGGTGAGTGCACTAGAAACACAACACACAGCCCTGCAGCGCGTCCTGCTGCCCATCATGTGAACAAATAATTAGTGGTGTGTAGCAGCACACTTTTTTCACAATATTATGTCTATGATACAATATATATCACAATATTTAATAACACTTTTTACCAATTATTTGTTTTATCAGTGAAAGAAAAAATATTGAAACGTTTGGAGACCGCAAAGCTAAGAAGAATATCACCCACCCACTAGGGGGCAGCACTAATGTTTGCATTAAGTCCTCTCTTTTAATTATGGCTAGAGCTTGTTTTATAAAGTTTTTAAAGGATAACTGTGTACTAGTTAATATAAAATAAAACAGAAAGACAACTTAAAGAAGTTACGGAAGTGACTAGAAACGGCATCACCAACAATCAAAAAAGACTTCAATTCCTGGGTGATGTATCCCAGTTGCTCCACGATACCTAACACTTTATTAAGTACACCTGCCCATCTGCTCGTTAATGCATGTTTCTCATCAGCCAATCACACGGCAGCAGCTTAATGCAATTAAGGATTGAAGACATGGTGAAATGGTGAAACATCAGTTCAAACTGAGCATCAGAATCACGAAAGAGACTTTGAACGTAACATGGTTGTTTGTGCTAGGGGGGCTGGTCTGCGTATTTCAGAAACTACTGATCTATTGGGATTTTTTACACACAGTGGTTTCTTTGGGGTTTATAGAGAATGGTCTGAAAAAGACCACTATATATATATATATATATATATATATATATATATATATATAACTAAATAAAAAAAATATGTTGTTTCCTTTATTCGAGAAGAATTAGAATTTTATCTAATATTTTACATTTATATTAAGCATAAGTAGTTAGTTATTTCAGACCGAAGGCATATCCTCAGATTGAAGAAGTTACACAATGCTCACAATGTGTCTAAATCATTCTGTTTTTAACTCTAAATGTGAGCAGCTCGCGTCGGCTCTGGATCTACCTCTGCTTCGGATCAACCAGGTGGACAGTCCAGACCTGCTGAGTGTCTCTCAGTTCTACTCCGGGGAGCTGGTGGCGTATGTTCGAAAGGTCTGGAGAAGACATCGATTCATTAGTTGTGCTTTGTTTATGTTTAACTGTGCTCTCCTCACAGGTTCTGCAGATCATTCCAGAAAGTATGTTCACCTCGCTAGCTAAAATCATCAAACTCCAGATTCATGACATAATGGAGGTGCCCACACGACTGGACAAAGACAAACTGAAGGACTACTCACAGCTTAGTGCCCGCTATGAGGTACCACTCGTGTTTTTGGAGGTCTTTAACAATCCTATTGTACAATCAGTTGTTCACATTCCTCATTGGGGGCTGCATCTCCTCGCTGTTTCCTTTACGCTTATTCCAGATCATTGTCCATAGCTAAACCCATACAGAATCGACTTTTGGTGATTTCTGCTGAGAATTTATTTTAAAATCAGTTGAATGCTGTGGGATGGTTGTGGGCACTCATGAGACAAAAAAAGATTTTTAACAAAAATATTCAGAATGTTAGAATTCTAGAGTTTTTTACGGTAGAAAAGCTTATAATCTTCTTTTTCTTTTACTTTCGGCTGTACCCAGTTTAGGGGTCGCCAGAGCAAATCATCTGTTTCCACCAAACTCTGTCCTCTGTATCCTCTACTCTTGCACCAACTGACTTATAATCAAATTATTCTAAAAAAACTGAATACATGGCGTGTAATGGAGTCCGGCTGCGATAAATGCCACTTGAGTTTTTTCCTCGTAACACTGTAAGGCACTGAGGAGGTGGAAAATGGCGGCTGTCATCTGCAGCAAAAATGTTGAATTGTTTTCTAATCATTCCATGGAGATGGAACCTCTTTTAGAGCTGGATGGAGAGCGATGCTCAAAACGTGTTGCTTCAGAATTCCCCACAGGTGTTCTATTGTGTTCAGAACCGGAGACCCTCGATCACGTTCTCCCCGTTTTTCTTTAGAAGTTTGTTTGGATTATTGTTGTATTGGAAAAGGGCACAGAGTGATGGCAGCATTTTTTAGTATTGAGCAGAACATTGTTGTGTGAAATGCAGCTCCCCAACACCAGCAGCCCCACATAAGAACACGGCCACCCCCATGTTTTACTGTAGGCAACAGGCATTTTTCTTTCAAACCCTCACATTTACAGTTTTAAAACCATTATTTCCAAAAACAGTGACATTTGTCTCATCACTCCAGAGATTAGAGTCATAGGAGTCTTCAGCATGGTCTCTAGCAAATTCTAGATTTCCATGGGCTTTAGAAGAGGCTTCCTTGGTGTACGATACCCATGCATGCCATTCCTCTGTAGTGTGTGCCATATTGTGTAAAAGGAAACACTCGCTCCAGTTTTGCTTCCTACTTCTTTACTACTTGCACTGCGACTTTATTCAGTGAACTTCTCCTGTCAAGATGTGAACTTCCGTGGGTGGCCTGGGCATCTCTGTAAGATGATTGCACATCCATCTTTATTACATTTTTGGTTCTGTGGTCTTCTTGAGAGTTTAAATTAATCAGGCAGAGACTAAATCCATCAGACTGAGAATTCTCGGTGCCTTGTCCCAACACTGCAACGAACGTCGATCATCAGTGCTTTTATAATAAGCCAGGAAGGGCAGGATGCAGCCCATGTACGGTCTTGTTGCTGAGGGAGAGTGAGGAGGGAAAAGGGTGTCCTCAAGTAACCTTTCTTGGGGGCTGAGAGAGTGCAGGGCGATTGAGAATCTTGCACAGCCGGCATTGTGTCCTAATGTCACTTCTCTGGCTCCGTGCCACATCTGACAGCTGCAGCGTTATGTGTTGTCTGAAAGCCCCTGTGGGAGAATGGAACTGGTCTATGATCAGCTGTGAGGATCCGGGTAGAGTTTATGACTTATCCAGATATGTGTGTGTAGTCAAACATGTTTCCTTTACAGGTCTTCACAGATTACTACCATATTTAGACTGATGTGCAAAGCGTTGCTGGTCTTCTTGTAGCGCTCACCTTTTTGTGTGAAGAAATGATTTCCATTGTCACATCTTGTGATATTTTTCTTCCATGGGGAGCCATTGCTGACAGCATGAAATGAGAGGGGCTTTTCTCTGTTAAGCAATGCTTTTTTATAGATCATTTTTATATGCTCATTTTTGCTGAGCACTGTATCTGAGCTAATAGTGACACCACAAATTTTCACCATTTGATTATGGAAAAGGGAATTAGCGATGGTTACCTGGCAACGCAGGCTCAGTCAAGTTCACATTTGATATGTTCTCACAGGCCTTCATTAGCAAACACTTGGCAAGGCTAATATCTATCCAGTATGAGAGAGCAAGGGGAGGGGGTGGTGCTTCTGAGTTGTGGTCTGCAGCTTTTTGAGCATTTAATCTAATCATAGAGCATCTAAACCTACTTTATGCAAGGTAAAGTTGTAGTGAAAATACTTCTATTGAACTTTGTAATTTAAAATTCAATTAAATTGTAGGGAAACACTGATTATGAGTGAAGTGTGTGCCCATTCTTTTCCCAAACTCTAGATTCTATATTTGACAGGTGGCTAAACTCACTCATGCCATCTCGGTCTTCACTGAAGGAATTCTGATGATGAAGACCACACTTGTCGGCATTATTCAGGTAGTGTCAACTTATTCCACTCTAAAATCTGAAGAATTTGAAGAGTCTGATTTTGTTTGGGGGTTTGTGTTTCAGGTGGATCCGAAACAGCTTCTGGAGGACGGCATCAGGAAGGAACTGGTTAAACGTGTCGCATTCTCTCTGCATAAAGGCCTTATCTTCAACCCCAAAGCCAAAGTCAGCAAACCTTTACCACTGAGTCCGTTAGAACCTGTGACTAAGGAGTATGTTACAGTTTTTTTTTTTATCTTTCAGCCTAGTGAGCTAATGCCAAAGCTGAAGGAGATGGCTGCCACCATGGATGGCTTTTACCGCTCATTTGAGTACATTCAGGACTACGTCAGCATCTATGGCCTGAAGATCTGGCAGGAGGAGGTGTCTCGAATCATCAACTACAATGTAGAGCAAGAGTGCAACAGTTTCCTTAGGACAAAGGTGTGTTGTTTATTTTTTCCACAACAAATGCTTCATTCAGATTAATTTCAGCACTGAGAAGCCAAACTGAGCATTTTGCGAACATAAACATTTCAATATATAATGGAACATGTCCTTCGAGTTAGTACATTATCTCTTAGAAGTCTCTGCATGCTCTGGGGTGTGGGTGGCAATCGCAGTGGCAGTTTTTGAATTTATTAAGAGGGATGTGATCTTTATAAAGGGTTTAATCAAACATTACAAGAGTCATGAAGCATAATGTGCAAAGTAATTCAAATTAAAAAGTGAGAAAGTGTGCACTCGTCTTTCGGTTTTGTTTTCAGACTCTAATTCGGTGCCATCTAGTGGTGAAAAGAAGGGCTCACCCTTGGAAGTACAAGACCTGTAATATGGCTGTGTTTTTATGTTCAAAACAAAGCTCAGTGGCACAAAAACTACTTGGAACTGTGAATAGGAAAGGGTTTTTTGATGCAATGTTTACATTGTTTTGACATTGTCTTTGCTTTTTGGGGGATTTTTATTTTATCTCAAAACTTTTTATTTTTGTTACAAAACAGAAAACCTGTTAGTTGTCATTTTTTTTAGATTTTTGCAGTAAAAAATTACACAATTTACTACTCTGAATTTTTTGTACAGTTTCAGTTTTTTGTGTAATGTAAAAAAAAAACATGGAAAATGATGTCAAGCAAAAGTATTTTAAAGATAATTTATTAGGGTAGTAAAAAGCACTCAAAAATGCTCAGACTTTTGAAGAGATAATTTTGCAGTAGAACGTGACATTCCCTGTCAGATGTTCAGCCATCCAAGCTAGAGATGTTCTATTTGTTTTATATAGTGACTATTTGTATTGGATATAAAGAAAGAACATCCAACTCCATATTTGGAACATTTGAGCTCTTCTGCGTTGCATTTCATGATATGCTACACCTTGATTCTATGGGCTGTTACTATTTCCTGGAGTGGCTAGATAATGTACAGTTGTGCTCATAAGTTTACATAGCGAGCTTCAGATTTCTTGTCCATTTTTCAGAAAATATGAATGATGACACAAACTTTTTTCCCACTCATCGTTAGCAGTTGGGTGGAGCTGGGTTTATTCTTTTTCAACCATAATAGCCACAGAAACATTTCAAGTTACCCCTTGTAGCCACAACCATAAATGCTACATTTGGAGAGGAGTCGGCACGGCTAATGATGAATGGAATACTATCCCAACTGTGAAGCACAGAGGTGGGTCACTGATATTCAGGGATGTGTGAGCTCCAAAGGCACAGGAAACTTCATAACTGATGGGAAGAGTTCTCAAAGGATACTGGAAGAAAATGTGCCAGAAGCTGCTCATGGGACATTACTGACCATTCCAACACAACAACGACGGTTCCACCAGAACAAAGTGAACATTCTGTAGTGATCATTTCTGTCTTTTGACCTCATTGAAGCACCCGGAGGAGAATTTACAAGAGCAGGAGGCTCTTTCTCATGAAGAATGTGCTACTTTACCAACAGAGAAGATAAAGAACCTCATCGACAACTACCTCAAGAGACTTGATCAGGTTCAGTTGGAAAGTTTCTGTTGTCATTATGATTTAAAAAGAGTAAACACAGTTGGTTTGCCAGGGTATTTAACTGAGCATAACTGTATAGTTTTAATATTGCAGATTAACATTAAAAAAAGAAGTTTTTTTTTTATGTGCAAACAGCACATTTAAGGACAAGTCAGGTGTTAGCCCTGTCCAAAACTAGCGCGGTGTACGAGAAGAAAATGTGTATAATACAGACACAAAGACAGAGCCTGTGTAAACAACCTCTAATGATGAACTTAAAACTTAAGTCTAATTGTGCCAAACCATCAGCAATTGTTTTCATGAACACAACACTGTTTAAATTTTAAATCTGATGTTGAAACCTTGCATTTTCAGATCCAAGACTGGCAAAGCGTTTACCAGTCCACCCACATTCCCATTCCCAAATATCCTTCAGTTGATGAATCGGCCACCTTTATAGGACGCCTTTGCAGGGAAATCCTAAGGATCACTGATCCTAAGTATGTTCGTGAAGACCACATCATGCTTTAAGAAATGTACTCAAAGGATCAATATGGTTAAAATGTTGCTTGCCATTCTACTTCCCAGAACTACATGTTACATTGAGCAGCTGAACACCTGGTACGATGTGAAAACACATCAGGAAGTGACCAACAACCGACTCTTCTCAGAGATCCAGGGGACCCTGGGAACCTTTGGTCTGAATGGACTTGATCGCCTTCTGTGTTTCATGATCGTCAAAGAGCTGCAGGTCAAACCTTTGCTCATGTCGTCCTCAGTCAAATCTCTAAAATCAATGTTGATCCTCTCTAGACTAGCACTTCTCCTTTTCGAAATTGCAGAATGCAACATTTTCACAGCTTCTTTGTATTAGTACTGCTAGTAGTAGCAGTAATAATAATATTATTATTACAACCTGGTAGCATCACTACTAACATCAATCAATCAATAAATAAAAAAAAAATGACAATTTTTCTCCTAATTCATCCTAGTATTACTTCTACTACTGGTAGTAATTAGTAATTAC
>SRMA01024420.1:0-37257 GCA_007224835.1 Danionella cerebrum
CAAACAACTGAGTTTTCTTTCATAATGACTAAAGAAACTTTCCCAATGACCCTGATCAGAAGAAGTTTAATCACCCCAGCTCTTAATATGTTGTATTCCCTCCCAGTTAACATCAGTGACAGCCAGAAGTCTCTTGAGGTAGTTGTTGATGAGGTTCTTTATCTGTTGCTAAAACAGCCAATTCTCATTCTCAGCCCAACTCTTGGGCTGTCTTGCATGAACTGCACAGTTGAGTTCTCCCCAGAGTGGTTCAGTGATATTGAGGTCAGGAAACTTGGATCCCCTCCAGAACCTTCTCATTGTTCTGATGTAACCAATGACACGTGGACTTGGCCTTGTGTTTCGGAACGTTGTCGAGTTTGAATTTCCAGTAACGTCCCATTTGCAGCTTTAGGGCTGATTTTTCCTCCAGTATCATTTGATAATGTGCTGAACTTATATTCCTATCAATTTTGACCAAGTTTCATGTGCCTTTGGAGCTCACTCATCCCCAAAACATCAGTTACCCACCTCCATGTTTTACATTGGGGTTTTGTGTTCTGTTCATGTTGACCTTCTGTGCTCGAGCCCTAATGAATGCCATAGACTGTCTTCCATTTTAGGATGCTGCCAGTTCTATTTTCAGTTGTAGCTAGAGCCTAAAGTATCGACTTGTTTGATTCTAAGCAATGGGTCCCTTTTTTTTAATTAATGCCACATTTGTAATAATATGTTGTTAATGAATTGTTTGCTAATAAATTGTTTTGTCTTATAAACTGTAACCAAGTTTTCAGTGTCGCAGCAGTATGTTAATATGACGGGTCTATTTTTTCTTGTGGAAGAATCCCCACAGTGAACAGAGCGGGTGCCAGCTGTGTGCCTGTGATATAATAATATTGTCGTGTTTGACGGGCCAGACTTCGGTTTCCCCATTAAATGACGATGATTCGTTTTGCAGTGGGTAAAACTGTGAACAATATCGCTGCTGTTGTGCGGCTAAAATCTTATCATTTTTTAAAGTGGAAACTTTCTGAGGCTGAAGTTTCACAACGTAGCTAAAGCTAATTATTTTCTTTAATCAGAGGCATGGAGCGAAAGGTGTGTGACTTCTGAAGCACATTATAAATTGAGAAAACAAATGAAAAATTGACTGTTTTTGTTTTTTAAAAACATTTCATCTGAATGGTTAACTTTTAGAATTCTTTGCAACAAAAAAATAAAATAGAATTTAAAAAAAAACATTAAATTAAAAACTATTAAAAGGAGCCCAGAAGCTCAAATGGTGCACCGTGCGGCCCCTGAGCTGTAATGAGTTTGACATCTCTGATCTAAACTCTCTTGATTTCTTTGCTGCTGAATTTTCCCAGTAAGTCATTGACTATTATTCATGCCCTTCAGGTGAAATTAACGTAGAATGGGGTTTCACAGATTTCATGCATCTGTAGAAAGCTGAATGGAAATGTTTGTATCGAGCCAAGAGTACCGGAATAAAGAAATTTGGTACACTCTTATGAACATAGATGCATTTAGTTTGTAGTACTCAAACTTAGATGTGTATTTGTAAATCATATCAAGAGTTGTTTTTTTTTTTTGTCACAAAAAAGTCTTTTTAGTCAAAAAAAATCACTTGAATATGAAAAATTACTTGTAGCATCCTGCAAGGAACAACAAAATCTCTTGATCAATGTTCGGAATAATGACTAGTTTTGGTCTGTTTTCTAAATGTATTCAGTGAAAATATTTTTTACTGAAAAAGAAGAAGCAAAGTGGAATTTTAATTACCCCATTCTTCAAAATACAACAAACGTGTAGTTTAATTAAAATGTATTTAAATACCTAAGTAATAAAGTCTGGATTTGGTTGGTGAATGAGAACCCCTCCATCACCCTCCATCTCTTTCTCTATATATCCCTCTTTCTCTCAGCAGGATAGTCAGAGTTCAGAGGACAGAGAGATGCTGGCCCGTGTGGCCGCCAGTGCAGAGAACCCCAAATCCTCAGACAATGAAGCAGCCATTGAGAAGTACCTGAGGAGCGTCCTGGCTGTGGAAAACATCCTCACCCTGGACCGGCTTAGACAGGTTATTTCACCTGTGTTTTATATATGAACCTATGATACAGGATCTTCAAAAAAAGGCATATTGTGATAAAGTTCATTATTTTCTGTAATGTATAGATTAGCATTACACTTCCATATATTTCAGATTCATTTACACACAACTGAAGCAGTTCAAGCTTTTGATTGTTTTATTATTGATGATTTTGGCATGAATCAAATCTGTAAATCTGTGTAAATGAATCTGAAATATATGAAAGTGTAATGCTAATCAGTAATGAACTCTATCACAATATGATAATATTTTTTGAAGATCCTGTTTACATGTTACTTCAGTATCTTTGTATTATTTAAAAGTTCAAAGCTTAATTCGCCTACAATCCCATTAAAATGACTTTTACAAAGCCTCTACTTTTCCGGTGTTCCAGGAGGTGGCGGTGAAAGAACATTTGGCAGGTAAAGGCAAGGGCAGCAGACGCAGTCTCAGCTCTCCGAGCGTGCACAGGGTAAGAACGGCTCTTGCGTTCTTGTGGATTGTTTGTGTCGTAAGGTTTTGACAAACCACCTCTTCCTCCTCTAGCTCTCTGGAAGCAGACAGGATCTGTCTCTAAGTTCAGTGCTGGATGACAACAAGGTAAGCTTGTGAAGTACTAAGACCTCTACAGGAGAGAATGCATTGTTTTATAATCTCGTTTTATATTTGCCTTTGTAAGAATCGGTGGGAAAGTCAGCAGGATATCTTTGGAACATCTTCCGGGTTCAGTAAAACACTGACACGACCATCCAGACCTCCTACACCTCCAACACAGAGTCAGGATCCTGAGCAAGGTAAGACTTGGTGAAAGACGACAAAACCGTCCTTATCTGTTTCCAGCATGAACCATTCTTTTTTTTTTCTTTCTATCAACTCAGTTCCTTCTGTGAATGTTTATGCTGTACATAGAGTATGTTCTCTTTTCATCCGGTTTCCTTACAGTCTGTCAAAAATGTCAGTGTGACATTTTTAAATCAATTCTCAATTGATTTCCAGCTGCAAACATCCTACTACATCTGTCTGTGGTTTTTCTCCACTCTTGTCCCCTGCTGTTTGTCTCCTTTTCCACCCACCCTCAGGTTTTTCAGGCCTTGCTGCTTCTTGTATCTCCCCAGTAAAGGCCCTGGTGCCTCAGATGCCCAAGCTGCTCAAGTCCCTGTTTCCAGTACGGGATGAAAAGAAAGAATTGAGACCCTCTCCAAACTCCCAACAGGTTGGATTGATTTTGCACTTTGTCAAAACAAACACTCTAAAACCTTTAGATGTCATATTGAATAGTAATCTATAGGGCTGCAACAAATGGTTATTTTGGTAATCGATTAATCTATCGATTATTAGACCGATTAGTCATCGATTAATCAGTAGTATTTGAGCGATTATTCTGCTTTTTCAACTAGTTAAAATAATGAGTTACAAATATTCTAACTAATAAATAAAATAAGAAAATCACTTCAGCTTTTGAAATAGTTGTTTTAATAAACTTTGGGCTAACTAAACATGTCATTCTCTTTAAGTTTTCTGATTCTGTTACACTCAAATTACACACAAATGCTCTCTAAGCATTGTTTACATGTTTTGTTCTAATTCGATAGAAAAAAAAATAATCAGCTGCATTACAGACAAAAAGAAAGTTGAATGTGAACATATCTTGACAGCAGCATTAATAATTGTTGGTTTACCACTCGTTTTAGTTCATCAAAAGTAATATCCCAGGGAAATACACAGTTATGAAACTAGATTTTTGGAGGGTGATAATCTAATAATTCTTAGAAAATCTGGCAACATTTCAAAATGTAAGAAACAAATAAAGATAATTTTAGAATCCGCATAAGATAATGAATGGTGTGAGAAAGAAATGCTTTGGTGTGTGTCTCATTTTATTTGTATTTTTGACTCTTAAAGCTATTAAAATGAACTTTCCCCATTGTGGGACAAGTTTTTTTCCCATAATGTGAATAGATCTATATAGCTTTTTATTTTATATCAACGATTTTTACTTTGTTTAATCCTTTTTACGTTAAATGTTAATTATTGTAATGAATACGCAAATAAAATATAAACATCTAAAGTTTGTATAATGCTGTACATTCATAAATTATTAAAATATTCAATGCTGTAAGCAACTTAGGCGATTGCATTCTTTTAAACTTTTAAACAATATTTATAGTTGAACAATGTGTTACAATTAAATTTGACATCTACGCGGCATATAAGCAAAATAAAAATCAAAACGTCTTCACGAGTAAACATTTTATTTGAACTCTCATTGGCTTAGTCTGTGCAGTCACGTGATTGAATGCGCGTTCACGCAGAGGGGAGTCGAAAAATGGCACAACACCGGGATGCTTCCTCTTTAAGTGCTCCAACATGCACGTTGTGCTCCTGTGAAAAGCAAGTTCCGCCTCGCATGTATTGCACACGACAGCATTTTTGGTTAAGTTTAGTAAAACTTTCCCAAACCTTACTCGTTCGGATTCGTTTGCACTCCATCATAATTCGCGCCGAGTTTACTTCTACCGCAGTAACATTTGTGAGGGCTGCATCGCTCAAATCGCGACACGTGACCCTTAGAGTAGGTCACATGACATCAAACGACTACTCGACAACACAAATATTTGTTGACAATTTTTTATTGTCGACGTTGTCGACAATGTCGACTAATCGTTTCAGCCCTAGTAATCTAATTGTAGCAATAAAAAATCGATTGATATGTCTAGGAGATAAACTGTAATTTAGCATCTATGCAGATTTTGTATTACTGTTTTTAAAGATGTGATATGTATTGAAGTTGCAAGCAGAGATCAAAGATCTCGCACATCTGACGCCATCTGTGGCCATTTTTCCAATTCTATTTTAGTGAGTATTTGTTAGCATAGTAAATTTGAACCCGTTCATGGTTGGGTTATTAACAAATTCCTGTTTATGGCGAAATGTCAACTTTCGTGCACAGCTTAACAGTCAAAAAAGCTTTAAATCATATATGCTTTGAGGTAATACTGATTGAGTTTGGAGGGGAATAGATACAATCCCTTGGAGGAGTTCTTTAAAATAGGACACTAGCAAAATTTACCATCTTTGGAGGTTTTTGTAAAGTTGGCGACTTCCTGTCCATTTTGGAAATGTAATCCATATGACTTATATTTAAGTCTTGGTACCCTACACGTGTGTGCCAAATTTCATTAATCTAAAACAAACTGTTAGTGCACCATAGGCTGAAATGTTTAAGGTGACTATAGAGCCATTTTGCCAGACTGACTTTTCCAACGACAATCAGACGTGAATTTTCACAGGTGTGTCTTTTCGAGCATGTTTAGAAAGCTGCGAAACAATAAAACTCCAAGCATATACAATAATGTTCTACGCACCATTGGTGATTCAGCCCTGAATATTTATGACCTGCCATAGAACCAAATCCAATTACCTGCTGTGGTGCCATTTTGAGTATTTTGAGTTGCCATACATCAATATAACTCTTATATCCTAGATTTTAATAATATATATATATATGGTGTTAGGTTAATCTAAACTGATTAAAGTGTCAAAACAAAAAAATTAAAAATAGTTTTTTTTTTCTCCACAGATTTTTTTCATAGCTGTATTCTGCAAATTGTAAAAAAAAAAAGTTTCTAAGATACTTTTGATCATAGATAGCTTTGTATTAGACAAAACTTGAATGAAAATTGATTTTTGCTGTGGTGAAATTTTAGAACAGGTGAACACAACAAACACAGGCATAAATATTTTATAAATACATAATAATATAAAATCCCGAACTAGTTACTATACAAGCCATGTACAGTGCAACAGTATTGTACCGCACTCAGGAGCTGTGTGAGGACGTGTGATTCCTGATCCCTCACACACGAAGGGACAGCATTTACCACTTTCCACACACTTTCTTCCCCCCTCTGAGGCTTTTTTTGAGCCTGATGACCCTCACAGATGGCAAAAGGGATGCTAAGGAGGGACTTAGATACCGATTGAATCAGTCCAAAGTTTTTGCCACGGTAAAAGTCCCGGGAAGATGTCACTCCATGAATCTCAATGTGATGCTGAAATATCCTTCAACGGAAGTTCTGTTAACACCTGCGGTGTCTTAATATCCTGCATCTATTACAGTGAGCTTTTAGTACTTGTTTTATACTTTTATACTCAATGTGTCACTTTGTGACCTAAAAAAAAAAGTAGATTTTGTTTATAGTTGTTATTAGTTGTTATTAATTATTTGTTTTAAATTTGTCATTGTTTTGTTGACTCTTATCCTTTTTCATACATTGTTAATAAAAAAGGTAAAACGGGGGCAGAAGGGAAAAGGTTAAATAAATATAAAAATAAGAAAAGAATAAAAACGTTCTACTTTATCAGGGCTCGAGTACAGAAGGTGCTTAAAAGCAGGAGTGTTCATTACGTCGACCGGTCGATTGCGGAGGTGCTACTGGTCGATCGCGGCGTGAAATTGAAACAATATGAGCCGATCATCTATCGGTCACAGATCAGTAAATTGCCAATTCACGATTTTCTCTGCTCAATAGCTCGAGACCAGAATGTTCTTAGTAAACAAATAATACCTACCGTATTTTTTGGCTCATAAGACGCACTTTTTCTTCCCCAAAACTGAGGGGGAAAAGTTGGTGCGTCTTATAGACCGAATGCAGAGCACCGCGAAGTCCGGTCACGGCCGTATTAGAGGTGTAAGAGCTCCGGAGCTAGGCCGAAGCCGCGGCCATATTTGTACACCCAGCGCTGCGCGCTGACGTCTTTGCCCATCTCTGCCATAGCGCGGTCGTAACGAAAACGAGAAAAAAAAACTACATTTCCCACAATGCCTTGGCTACGGTAGCCGCAGTGGTGCTCCCGCATCCGTACTCACGAGCGGAACTGCTGCCGTGCGCTCTCTCTCTCTTGCTCGCGTGAGGAAAACAAAACGCTCTCAATGACTGAAACTCCTCTCTAATAAACTCAAACTCAAATCATCTCTCAACGGTACATCTCACACATGTACATACGAGATAACAAACGTAAGTAACGTGCTCTGCAATTGGGTAGTGTTCCTAACCAGGTAAGAGCGCATAAGGATCATATCTTAACACCATGCAACCGAATTGTCACTTGAATAAGCTTTAAATAATGAGTTATTTAACATTAAGGAGTAGTTACATTTATTTTACATTAAAATAATTATTAATTAATTATTAAATAATTATTATTTTACATCTGGGGGTGCCCAGATTCTTTTAAAGGTTTAAAGGGGGGCTCGACTAAAAAAGTTTGAGAACCACTATTACTAATGTGGGGGCAATCTTACTAGCTATTATTAGTAATGTGGTGACAATGTTACTAGCTATTATTAGTAATTTGGGGACAATGCTACTGGCTATTATGGTATTACTAATGTGGGGGCAATGTTGGACTGGAACAGTGATGGTGATAACGAATGGTTTCTAAAAAAAATCTTTTTTTTTTAGATCTTCCTCTTTAAAAATTGGGTGCGTCTTATGTGCCGGTGCGTCTTATGAGCCGAAAAATACGGTATTTTTAATCTGTGTTGTGTAGCGGACAAACTACAAAACGTTTTTTATCAACACATTACCGTCTATGATCAACCCGCTGACATGGAATTGCTTAGGGACCGTCTGCAAATTACCAGATCCAAAATATGTTTTACCCAGAATATGCTTCATAACTTCATTCTAAATTGTTCTATTACAACCAAAATCAAGCAACACGCCACTCCTCACCTGCATATTGTATAGAAATATTTCAATAAAAAATTTGAAATTTTTATTAGAGCATCATTTTTATTCTTGATTATTTGTATCAAAGCACAACTGTTCTAATGATTCAATTCAGTGCAAGTCATCAAATTAAACTCACGTTATTACAAAAAATGTAAATAAATAATTATTATGAGTGTTTTGTCAATTCTCAATAAACATGAAAATAATTGTTTGTTGATTGATGTTTTACATTTTTGTAGCGGGTAGATCACTTTGACTTGTTCATTTTAAAAGTAGCTCGCAAGCTGAAAAAGTGTGAGCACCCCTGACCTATTGCATTGGCTCAGATCATTATTGTTTTGTGGCTTTTGATGCATGTTTGAAAGCCTAAACGTGCTTGAGGAATCACTGAATTTTTCACATATGTCAGTCCAAAATGGGATTTCTAAATGAAGTCTAAAATGGGTTTAAAAATGTATGGCAAATGGCTCTATAGCACCACCTATTCGGCATAAGGTGCTCTAACAGTTTATAGTAGGCCAATAAAATTCGGTACACGTGTGGGGTACCAAGACTTATAGATACGTAATACAGATTTTTTTGTTCAAATTGACAGATGTTTGTAAATGGTGCCGTATTTAGCTATATAGATGTGTTCAAATATAGATACTTGACAAGTCTGATCCAGATCAAACATCGTTTGGCAGAGTTATAACAACTTCCTGCTTTTTGTGAAATATTGAATTTCACTTTTTGTCTTGTTTTTTTATTTCCCCACTTTCTCTGAAATTGTTCCAGTTCTTGCTTGAATACATCTCCTACATCAGGACTGGTCATCATGCACAGCGCAAAAGTTGCCTTAGGTGCTCCAGCCCTTTGATTGCTGCTTGCAGCTTCATGTTTTTACTTGGCATTTTTCAATGCCAAACCTTGTTTTTAAGCTTGTTACAGTTCCACAGCTTTCAAACTATTGAAGTTAAGGAATCTTGAAGCCGTAGCTAATAAAACAAACATCACTGCATGCAAATCTACACTACAGTGATTCATGTAGATGGCTAAAAAAAGAGATTCAAAGCGGTTTAAAAATAGCTGGTTTTAAACACAAAGCTGACAGAAATCTGCTGCATTCTGATGAGTAAATCACATCAGAAAACGATGAAAAAATACACTTAACCAATTTAATTTCTGTCAATTTTAGATACTAGTGTAATATTCTGTCCTTATGCATCCTCATTTCCATATAGAGAGAATTTCCATATGCAACCACTTTGCCAATATATTTTCCGTGGCATATGAAGCAAATTAAGTTTTTAAATTAAGCCTTGTGCTTGTTGGGATTTTGTTGTGAGAAAAACAGGCTGCTTTGATGATTTAAGCAGTGTCCTCATTTTGTCAAAGTAAATCATGTCAGAGAAACCTGATTATATGTCAGGCATGCGGCCACAGATAAACTGCAGTGTTTAATTTGCCAAGATTAATAGTCGAGCTGTGGCTTTTTATAAAAATCTCTCGCGTCCGTTCTACGGAGACATTCGGGAAAAGACGACACTGATGTTTCATCATGTACATCACTCTTCTGTGGCAAGCATTTGATCCGTCAGTACTTTACATCAAACGTAATCCATAGGCTCTTGAAAAAAATGAATCCTATTACTCGCAAAGGGTCTGTACATCCTAGAATCCTTTTCCTTCCATTATTAACATTATTCATTGAAAATTGGTTTGGTTTTCCTTTTTTGGGGGGTCACTCTGGCACTTCTAGTTTTTAAAGGAAACGTACACTACAGCGTACGCATTCTCGCAGAGTTCACGAGACAGTCCCATGTCACCATGTTCTGTTAATTGGCAGGACAAAAAGTTGAGAACTATCCAATCACAGAGGGGGTTTGTGAATGTATTAAAACGGTATAATTATGCATGAAAGTATTGTTTCCATTCCCTTACATGGCTCTGGGTTCAGGCTCATACAAGGACAGCTTTAATGTAAAGATCTTTGTAAAAATATTTTGAAAATTGCAATTTGAGCATTCATGATGAATTTCTGATACTCTCTTGCATAGAAAAGGAAAAGAACTACTGGGTTCATCCCATACTAAGAGTAACGAGAATTTAAAAAATCCTGGAAAACACAGGTACATAAAGCTGTACATTTTGATAAGATTGGAGCAGGGGTGCTCACACTTTTTGATCTACCCGCTACAAAAATGTAAAACATCAATCAACAAACAATTATTTTCAACTTTATTGAGATTGACAAAACACTCATAATAATTAATTATTTACATTTTTTTATATTAAACTGAGTTTAATTTGATGACTTGCACTGAATTGAATCATTAGAACAGTTGTGTATGACCTGAATTTTGGTGATAATAGAGTGATTTTTATCGGAGCGATTGAGCTTTGATTCTGAATAATCAAGAATAAAATGATGCTCTAATAAATTTTTACATTTTTAATATTGAAACTGAGTCGTGCAGTACAATATGCAGGTGAGGAGTGGCGTGTTGCTTGATTTTGGTTGTAATAGAGTAATTTAGAATGAAGTTATGAAGCATATTCTGGGTAAAACATATTTTGGATCTGGTAATTTGCAGAAGGTCCCTAAGCGATTCCATGTCAGCGGGTTGATCATAGACGGTAATGTGTTTCTGCGAATGCTGAGGGAAAAAAAAACATTTTGTAGTTTGTCCACTACACAACACCGATTAAAAATTTATGTTATTTGTTTACTAAGAACATTCTGGTCTCGAGCTATTGAGCAGAGAAAATCGTGAATCTGCAGCTAACTTTACTGAACTGTGACGGGATCGATGATCGGCTGATATTGTTTTAATTTCACCTCCGCGATCGACGTAATGAGCACCCCTGGATTAGAGTCTACCTGTATCAGTCTGTTGCTACCAGGCATGACTCACAAATGTGCTTTTGCAGCAATATGTGGCACAACTGTGGGCACAGGCAACAAATACATTTAGAGTGGTAAATACTCTTTCAAATTTTTGCTCAAATTTTTTTTCGGACATCAATAGTAGTAAGTAGGATTAAATATATATTTATATTCATTTTTGTGAATTTGCTCCATATTTCAACAGCACAATATATGCAGCTGTTTGATTTTGTTCCCACTGTTAACAATGATCACCAAAGACCATAATTCAATTCTTGTTTTTCCATTCACGTGATCATATGTTCTAAAAGAAGACTCCTTGGGCTGATCTTGTATGGAAAAGGAGCAATATAGAGCAGAGGTGGGCAAAGAGTGTCGCAGCCCTGCACAGTTTAGATGCAACCTTCATGAAGTACATTGGGTTCTACTAATTGCGCTCTCCTTGGTTTGTTTAAAGATGCCAGTGTTTGTCCTGGCCCGTGGTGTAGTGGACAGTGTGCAGGACATGTAAGCGCGGTTGCGCAGGGCGACGCAGGTCCCAAGCCTGTTGTCTTTCCTGTCCCACCCCTTTCTCTCTCAACCTTTCTTCCTGTTTCCCTCTACTGTCGTGTCTGTTAAAAAAAAACTAAACAATTAATATATATATATATATATATATATATATATATATATATATAAAAAAAAGATGCCAGCGTTTGTACTAAAACAGGTATTTAAATAATATGTACAATTTACAATACAAAGCTATTTATTTTTGTATTAGCAAAAGAAACTAAATGCATGCATTTACTAAACCCAACAAAACAAAAATGTAGAGGCATCAAATATAAGGGCGTAACTGATGCGTAAAATAATGCAGTTTCTGAAATTAAATTTATAAATAATATTAGTTTTATTTGCTGCTTGATTGTGCTCCCACTGTTAATAATGATCACCAGAGACCATAACTAATGAAGTTGAGAAGCATCTGAGCGATTCTCCACTTCTACGCTGCTCTATGAAGAACAAACGCTCTGTCAGTGAATTACATGTGGGGGACATGAACATGTACATGAACACTCTCTCATTAATTCACTGCTGACTATGCCCCGTTTACCTGGGTTTTTCAAAACCAAAGTGTGAAGGGACCCTTCTGAGTCTCAGGGGTGTTGTACAACTGTAAATCAAGCTTTGTACTGCCCTCTAAATGAAATCATGAGCAACTACTTTCTTTTCTCTCCAGCACATGCCACGAATAATGATGCAAACAGCCAACAGCCCTGATGAAGGAAGAGTAAGAACAGAACCAGTAAGTACCTCTCATGCTCCAAAAATCCAATGTGAAATAGCGTACAGGCCTGCGTAACCCAGGACGATATTTTTAGAGCCAGACTCTCTCTCCTGCATGTGTTTGAATCTGTGGTTTTCGAGCATGTGAGAGTCAGACGATGGGTTGAGGTGTAGTTAAATATTCCTTGTGCTTTTGGACGTGCTTCCCCGTAGGTTGCAGTAATGTGGAAGAGTCCTGCTTCAGAAAGACAATCCGATGTTCCCGATGCCCCATCCTCTCTGCATGATCCGCATGACCTGCCCCTGAGTCCCATCAGTGAGGCCTCCAGTGGTTATTTCTCTACTAGCGTCTCTACTGCCACCCTTTCCGATGTCTCCATAGCTTGCGGGGAACTTACCCCATCTTCCAGTACCCAGTTGGGGCCGGTAGCATCCAGACAAAAAGGAGAAGACAGCGACGAATGTATGCCGACCACTCTTGTTGCTCCTGTAGAAGCTGGGCTAAGATCAGACAGAAGGAATGGTGTCGCCAACTCTCAGCAGGACACACAGCTAAACATAAACCCTCCCGTGGCGTCGAGTACTTCCTCAGACAATCCTTTCTCATTCCAGAAGGTCAAGCCTAATGAACTCAGGTCTTTCAGTAGCATTCTGGGAAGTGGTGGTGGAAAGGCAGCAACCAACAGCCTGGAGAAACTGGAGATTGCCTTTGAGGATGAGGAACCCAAAGAACTTGCTTGGCTCAAGGTGGGAGGGAGAGTCACGGTTGGAACCAGCAAGTCCGGAACAGTACGCTTCATCGGGCCGACACACTTCTCTGAAGGCATCTGGGTCGGTGTTGAGCTGGACACTCCCTCTGGTTAGTCCAATCTTTTTTTTTTTTTTTTTTAAACTATCCACCCGTTTGCTCATGTTTTCGAGATATGACTTCTACTGTTGAACAGAAAATGTATATTTTCTGAAAAACTCCTGCAAATTAACAATGAAAACCAAAAGATAGTTGTCAAAGAATTGTAAATGGCACCAAAGTTTGCCCTATAGATGTGTCCAGACAGTGTATAGGTCAATGGCTTCTAGCAAACATCGAAAATTCAGCAGTCCGCCATGCATGAGTCATTCAACGAAGTCATGGAAGCTTTGCCATTGAACGTCCCATGAGCCTTTGGATAAGACTGCCAGAGTTTCATAGTGATCACATGAAATCTCTTTGAGGAGTTTATTAAAATACAAGGCCTTGAATTGAACAGAACTTTATAACAATTTTAAAATAACAAATTTTTTGTCTGTTTTGGAAACTCGCTCCAATTGACTTTTTTTTTTGTAGGTCTTGGTCCATGAAATAGCAGTAAAAACACACAGAAAATTCCACTAGGTGGCACTTGCTATATAGATTTGTTCCTACGTGGCTGCCAAATTTGAGCTTGATCAGACATTGCTGAGCTGCGTTATTAACAACTTCCTGTTTGTGCTGTGCACACGTAGTCAGAGAAGCTTTGCAATTCAACATCCTAAATGCCTTCAAGTAAGACTGATGGAGTTTGTAGATGAACAGATAAAATCTAAAAAGGAGAAAGTGGCAATTTTTTTTTGTTAAAGCAGACTTCCTGTAGATTTTGGAAGCGCAATCTATATTTGCTTATATTTAAGTCTTGTTGCGCTACACATGTGCTGAAGTTATGTTCGTGCACCATATGATGAAATGTTTCGATGGTGCTGTAGAGCCATTTTCAGTGTATTTTTGAGGCATTTTTAAAGGTCTAAACATTATCGACATCACAGAATTTTGGAGATATGTCTGGTGAAAATGTAGCAAACCCCAATTATTGGTACATTTTCACCAGACATATCTCAAAAATTCTGTGATTTCGATAATGTTTAGACCTTTAAAAATGCATCAAAAGCCTTGAAACAATAATACACTGAGAAATTACAATAGGGTTCTATGCAGAAGTCATCAACTACAGTCCGTTTACTTTTTCTATGTTTACCAGGTAAGAACGATGGCTCTATCGAGGGCCACCAGTACTTCCGATGCAACCCTGGTTATGGGGTGCTAGTCCGTCCAGATCGATTGACTCGACAGGAAGCTTCCAAAAGGCACCCTGAAAACCGCCGCAGTGGAGAGTTTGGTCTACAACTGAGAGGGGGAACTGGCACTGCCATGATGAAATCTGAGAATCGCAAGTCCTGGACCAGCTAATTGAGCATGAGCCGAACAGATACTCTATCTCTTCCAGAGGAGGACGCCTCCATCCATCACTGTGCTTGGGCTCGTGCCAATTTTGCATGGAGGTGATCCCACATTCCCTTATCAGTTTGGTGCTATACTAATGTGTAGCGTGTGGGAGAGCGAGGAGTTGAACCTGCTGCTCAGCTGAGATTTCCTGGTTTGGTAACTCAAGCAACTCAACATGAGTTCACCTTAAACTAAACTTCCAGGTTTTAGAGATCAAGCGTTATTCTAATTTTTCCATTTTTGGGACTGGCTTCTGTTGTGGGTAGTCTCCTGAATGTGCCTTTTGAGTCGACTCAGTTTTTCCATCTTCTCTATTAGGACGTTTTAACTCTAGTTAAAAATGATGAATTGGTGAAGTAGACGAGTATCTCAGGGATCCATTCGGAGTGTGGAGTTGTTGGCTGCTTAGTTGGTTCTTCTGATCTTTGCATGTATGTAGAGGTTACTGTTGGTGCGTTTCCCAAAAGATTCTTTTGAACTCCTGAGGAAAGAACTGAACCTGCGACCATAGCTGCCTCTGGGAATCATAGCGGTCAGTTGTGTGATGGCTTGAAAGCTATGTCTTGACCAGTGATTTGTGGATCAAACGTTTATTTGTTTTGGTGGCTCACCTTTCAGTATTTTGAGAAAACTGCCATCTTGGTGTGTATTCTCCTTTGCACACGGAGAGTTTTTAGACTGAATTGGCACATTCAGGGTTAATCGGCCGGCTAAAAGAGGATCTCTGAAAGGGTTTGATTTTGAGACTTTGGGATCAACATTTTGGAGAGATTATTTATATTCCGATTGGGACACATTTTAGATTTGTATTTGAATTATTGATACCACTTCAACAAAATGACTTTGTGCAACATTTTAATGGAGCTTAGCTTGATTGGTTTCTCAAGACAAGAAGGTCATGGTGAAAGCACATTCCAGTCATATAATCACAATGCTACATCTTATTTATTCTATTTGAAAGCTCTAAAAGTCATCTGATGATATTTTTTGCATATTGCGTGGGCAGGGTGGTACATGTTTTAATGATTCCATACATATGATGCTTGTGCTTGACTACATCTTGAAGACAAAGGGTGGAATATTCTATTTTAATGGAAATCATCTTGGGATTTCTCAAGTGTAATGCAATATCAAATCATGAAATATATTTTAATGGCTGTAGGTATGTATTATATAGATTTTTATAAACTGTACAAATCCCATTCATTAATTTGCACATTTGATTTTAGCATAGTTAGCTTTGTTTGTGTTGTAAAGTAACTTAAAATGAACTAACGATCCTCTGTAAATGTAGTTCTCGCAGGATTTGGTGCTTGAGTCTAAAGCATTTTGCTTTTTCAGCCTGAGAAAATGAGACTTCTTTTATTTATCCATTTTCAAGTTGGGTTTTGTTTGTTTTTCTGCCTTGTGATGTCTGAGGCCTGCATCCAGTCAAAACAAGTTGCGTGATCTTTTTTTTTTTTTTTTTTCATTTCAATCTGTGCCTCATTCATCTTGAATGCTCAGAGCTTGGGTTCTAGCTGATGTGACGAGTAACCTTTTGGCTTCACTTGACGGACAAATACCATGATAAATTCTGTCCAAGGATGATTCTCCCCAATATTAATAAGCACAAACATTTTTTTTAAAGATGATGCAATGTTCAGCCAATGGATTCCACCATCAAAAGGTTAACACAGTAGCCATGTTCCCATACAAAGATGCAAATTAAAATAATGCGCAAAATGGGAATATTGACTAAAATATTTGCAAATTTGTTTCCATCCAACGAGTCCAAGAGAAAAAATTGTCACTTCCTGATAAACTGGTGGCAAATATGAAAGGAAAAATGGAAGATGCTGCATTAGGAAAAGGACTTTTTTCATATATAACTTATTTGAGTTTTAGAAAACATAGATGAAACGCAGTATACACTGTCATGTCATCTCACTTTTGGGAATGCAGCAGGTTGAGACAGTTCTGGGAGATGATAATCCCGAACCACTTTGATAACAGACGTTGACTAATGAATTTTAGAAAGACACAAACTCCATTTTGTGCTATTAAATCGGCCAATTGGTTAGTCATTAATGCTATCACATCGTGCTCTAGTTCCGACAGAAAAACACATTGGCATTGCATTAGTTTCCATCTTAGTTTGTTTTTTTTTCTTTTCGGATAAAAAGTTTACCCTGCTCCGTTTTCTGCTTTATGCACATCTTGTCGTTTCAATCCAGGGTTTTTAATGCAATATTACAAAAATGTGCATGAAAATATGTGGATTGAATCGGACACAGCAGTGTGCACCAATGGCTGGACAAATGCAAAAGAAAGCAAAATTCTCCAGTACAGGTAATTATTCATTAAAATAAAGTCTTTGTAATCGTATGAACACTCATTCAGTCTTAGTGTAACATATGTCTGCATCACAGTTTTTATTCTCGTTTCACAAGATAAGATGATGTCATGTTTGAGCTTTAATCGCTCTTTTAGGCAACTTTTTTGGGATGATTGTTCCGCCATGACAAAGCACTGGAAGCGACCGCTATAATAGGGCTGGGGGGTGAGCATTGTAGGTATGTCACATCGACTCTTTTGTTTTAAATTCTACAACAAATCTGTGGGATAATTTAACCCTTGTGCATTGTTCAAATTTACTACTCTTTTGTGTTTTTAGCACAAATCTCTTCTATCTACATCAGTTCTAATGAATAATCTATCTACATCTATTTACTATGAAAATATGATTGTGCCCAGGATTTGAAAAACATGTCTTGGACGTGTGAAAAAAATATTAACAACATTGGCATTGGTGTATTTATAGTTTTTGTGTAGAATCAGATTTAAATTTTTTTTCTCTCTCATTTATTGTTTATCCATCATAAGGAGCTTTTTTTCATTGTAATGCCAAGACATCAAATAATCATGCAAAAATTTATTCAGAATAGATTACCGTATTTTCGCCTTATAAGACGCACTTTTTCTTCCGCCAAAACTGAGGGTGAAAAGTTGGTGCGTCTTATACGGCGAATGCAGAGCGCCGCGGAGCGGAGGGCGTCACGGCCGTAGGAGAGGCGTAAGAAAGCCCGTGGCTTCGGCCTAGCTCCGTAGCCATCGGCTATGGCAAGCCCTTTTAACATTTTTAATATCTTTAATTATATTGCAGATATCTTCAATTGAGTTTTGAATAGTCAATGTATAATTGGAGATATCACAAATTCACTTTCTTACTAGGGCAATTACAATTGAAGATATCTCTAAATGTCTTTACGCCCAGACAAAATATATTTACTACTAGTCACAATACATTTATTCCTATCTTTACATGCATTTGTGGATAGTCAGGGCAGATGTTTAAATGTTGTTTAAATGATAAGTCGGCCATATTTGTACACCCGGCGGTGCGTGCTGACGTCTCTCCCATCTCTGCTCGTTGATCCTACCATAGCGCGGATCGTAAGGAGCAGGTAAGCAGCTGCATTGTGCCAGCTATTATTACTAATGTGGGGGCAGTGTTACTGGCTGTTATTAATAATGTGGGGGCAGTGTTACTAGCTATTATTAGAAATGTGGGGACAATGTTTCTGGCTATTACGGTATTACTAATGTGGGGGCAATGTTGCACTGGAACAGTGATGGTGATAACGAATGGTGGAGTTTAGAGTGATGAGTGGGGGCAAAGAAAGAAACGTACCGGTATGTCTGTCTGTCTTGTTTTTTTTTTTTTACTGATCCAAAATACGGTAGATCCGATCTGGCATATAATAGTGCTTAAACTGCTGTTAACTTTTACACAGTTGATATAAAATATTTTAAAATATTTTTTTTTTCTAGATCTTTCTCATTTAAAATTGGGTGTGTCATATGCCGGTGCGTCTTAAACGGCGAAAAATACGGTATTTACAGAAAAAAAACCCTCCCATGTACACACGCACTGTAACATGCCATTGTACTACATGTACCAGTCAGAAACTCTAGGTTTAATGGTTCTAAACGGTAATCAACTGTAAAAATCTCAAATTTTACCTCTTCCCAACAGGAATGAGCAACAATCAGGAAAGCAGGATTATTGGTGTCAGGGCATTGCAATCAAAAAAACTTGCTATAATTAATGGAAGTCAAGATGTTTTTTTTTTTAAACATCTAATTAAAACTTTGTAGTTTTAATAGAGCTAAGGAGGATGAAGAGATTTATGCAAAAATGGAAAAATATTGGTCAGATAGATTTTAACACCAGTTTTATTTAAACCACAAAGAGGTAGCACATTTGCACAGAGTGTGTTTTTGAAAAATGTCAAAGCTTTTTCTTAAAATATGTGGAAAAATAAGATTCGTCTCCCGAAATCATTCAATTGTGACTCAAATTTAGACTCAAAATGGCTGAAAACACCTCCAACAGCCCATAAGGGTTCAAAACAACTATTTTTACACAGCAAATACTAAATGTTTTGGAATTATGCAACATGTTAAACGGGATGCTTATTTTAGGAAAGTATGTTCCAAATGCATTTAAATCATTTTTTATTATCTTTAACACCCTACATATCTCCCAGCCCTACTAAACACGTAAAAACACTACCTCGCTAAACAGTGCAAACGTGGCGAAACGATAAGACATTTCATTTTCAGTGAAGCCAGTGATCTAGATACAAGAACACCAAGTTTATGAGCTTTATTTCAATACTAACTCACAACACCAGGAGTTTGGTGAACTCTTTGAAAGGGGAAATGAACTATCTGAGAGCAGTGAGCTGATCTCCTTTTCCATATATTCTGGATGTTCCCTAATACGTGTGTGTACTCGATGTTAACGTTCAAGTGCAATTTACAACTGTTCTACCATAACACAACCGTACTGAACAATATGAGCAGGTCTCCTGGATCTAAGAGGCGCTGCGCTGTATCAGAACAACCTCACAGTGGCCTTCAGAAGTTAAATGCTAGAAACAGGAGTGGATGCTTGTGCTGTTCCTCCATTTGAAAGCTCTCCCTTTAGAAGCACCAGGAGAACGAGCTTTGGAAACGCACAAATGTCAGATGAAGCTCTTGGTGGAAAGTTGCTGCTCTATTTTTTTTTTCTGCCTTTCCTTCCCTGAATAGTGAGGGGACCCGTTTCCCTCTAGAGATTGTGCCTCGTCCTGATGATTTGATGCTGATTCTGGGAGCGCTAGGAACATGTGTTTGTGTGAATGTGTGTTTTGTAAATAAGTGCATTTTGATGGGTCGATCTGAGCACAAGGCTGGGTTTGAGTAATTTAATTATCTGCAATTTTATGCTGATGTCCAAAGAATAGTTATGTATAATACGTCATTTACAATATCTTTTATATCGACTGTACAATAATCTGACTGTAAAGGAAAAATAAAAGATGAACTGATTTACAAAAGCTGGCTTTGTTGTTGTTCTTAATCGTATGCTGAATTTCATTGCCGTTTTAATAACAATATTCGGGAGGAGCTTTTACTTAGCTGCAGGCGCTCTTTTTCTAATGACTCAGTATGACTCAATACAGAAGTGTGCATCCTTCCAAGTGCGTATTTTTAAACAAACTAGTGAGCAAATACATTTGTAGAGTGGTACCTCGAGATATGAATGCTTCGAGTTAAGAAATGTTAGCGAAAAGAAAGGTCTCGCCTCGAATTTTTTTGCTTCGAGATACAAAAAAAAAATTGAGAAACACCAACAGTTCTGCTATTTTTATCCGCTTGTTAAGTCTGACGTTGTGCTGCGCTTCCGCGTCCTTGCGCTCCTTTCTCCCATTGTAGACAGTGCGCTTTAAGGGGCTGATGCGCTTTAAAACACTTTAAATCAGTTTTGAATCGAGCGAAACATTATGTATAGATTACAAATAATATACTATAACAAATGTTAGTCATGGTTTCGTAAAAGGAGAAACGTGGAGTCTGTTATGCGCTCTCTCCAGTACGCTCGGTACTATTGAAACCGCGTTGGTGTGAGTAATTTGTGAAATATCTCGAGAAAGTTAACTTTCATACGTGGTGCCGTAATGTATTCTTCCGTCTGTTCCACCTCCTCCGACACATCGCTTCACTCTCAAGGTAAGGTTTCACATTTGTGTACGTATTACGTATTTTGCTTGTGTTTTATTCTGTTTTATTGTCATTTATTACATTAACAATGAGTAGATTTAAGGATTGAAGAAACGTTACTAGATTTTTCTCTGGTTTTCCATTTTTTTCATTTTATTCTGTTGTTTCTGAGATCCAATGCATGGATTAAGGTGTTTTACATGTAACACTTGCTTCGAGATACGAACGCCACCCAGGAACGGATTAATTTCGTATCTCGGGGTACCACTGTATTTGAATGTAAGTAGGGTTTGTATAAAGGAGGGTGATTCAAGGGATTCTTTAAATGCTGCTAGTGATCGTGTTTTTTTTTTATTTATTTTAAAAACATGACGTTAAACTATATCGTTAATGTCATTATGTTGTAAGAAGCAGACTGAGAGTTGTATTTCTGGGCTCTGCACACACCAGTGCGTTTGCCAATCACAGCGGCTGCTTTGAATTAGTATTCCGTGCTTTGAGTATTGACGTGACCCACCATTTATATATTTTTGATTCCGCATAGGTTTCAAAAAGTAATTTGTTTTGATATTTTTGGATTTAAATGAACATTACAATAGTTATGACTATATAAATGGCAAGAAAGTTCAAAATGAATGATCATCTTTAAGTTTTGTTTTATAGACCTTGAAATGGTGCCATCTAGTGTTGAAAAGAAGGGATAACACTTGGAAATACAAGATCTGTAATATGGGTTGTCAGAGTTCTGGCATAAAAAGTGCTTAGAACTGTGTATAAGGGTTTTCACATTTTTACCTTGTTTTTGCTTTTTTGGGGGAGGGGGGGGATTTTTGTTATAAAACAATAACTGTTCATTCTTAATTTTTGTAGTGAAAAATTGTACTGGTCGAGAATTTTAGTATTGTTTTGGACTTTGTGTAATGCATTAAAATAATATTTGTAAAAAAAAAAAAAGCTTGGGTTGTATTAAAAATATCAAACATCGCCACAAAAAGAAAACGTTATAACAAGGTAGCTTATTAGAGCAAAGAGTTGATGTCCTCCATTTTATTATTAGAAAAAGTAAAAAACTGCCATTGAGATCCTGATGTCATGACCAATAATTTGAAGAAAACTGAAAAAAAGCTTTAATAGTTTTTATTATAATCAGTTTGTAAGCTTGTAGAGCACACTCTTGATCATTTAACAAATGCATTTTTTTAATGACTTTCTTTTTAAACCAGCATACGTTTACTATGTTTATATTCACTATTAAATTATATTCACTATTATTTTTTCTCAATATCTCAATTAATGAAGTACACAGTTTCATTGAGCTCATGAAGTCTTTATTCTCTAGGAAGTACAGTTCAAACATAAAACAAGTTTCAAAACAAAGAACCAAAACATAAGTGTCAAAACAACTTAAAAAAGTAACAAAGCATATGTTTTATACTACATATTAATTACAGAACAGTCTACTGTCCAAAAAAGGCACTAAATTGTAATAAGAGATACATGATTATACTATTTCAAGTTAATACAACAGTGATATATTTGTCATTTATATACTCATAGAATATATCTGTATAGATTTAATAATATTCACATATTGAACATGGACACATTTTAAAACAATCAAAGTGTTCCCTCATTCATTCAAGACAGACAAAAACTGCTGCTCAAGCTTAATCAAGACCTGCGGAGAAATCCCCATCACAGCGAGAGGCTCAATACTGCTTCAACCCGACAGAATTGAACACGTACAATCTCCAGAATATATGACGCGTATGATTGCTGTGCAAGCTCATGATCTGGGATTGGCGGAGGTGTTTCAGGGAGAATATTTATATACTGAACACTGAGCAAATGACTGGCAGTTTACAATACTGTTCATTGTCTTGCTACAATAGTATATTTGGAGTATGTTAAGTTCACGTTGGTCATCTGTGGACTACATTTTCGTAACATGTCACTAATAATCTCAAACGTTTGGACATACTCAACATTGCCAAAAGTATTCACTCAATCCTACAAATAAGTGAGTTCAGCTTTTCATCTGGGTGAGGAAATATTGATGCAATGATGCTCCCTGCCTGAAGATGGCAATAGTATACCACAAATCTTTTCTCCACATTTTTGTAATCTTTATTGCGTCTGTCAAACAGCTTCCCGTGATCAGCCACCAACAGTATAAACCACTCAACATCCATGATTTTTTTTCTATGTGTTTTTTTATTTACTTCTCTGTCAATGTCGTTTTCTTTCTCGTTTCCTGTGTGAAGACGCTACGAAAATGTAGGATAAGCCCCTACTCACATCATCAAATGTCATTGGTCATTCTCCTAGCGTAAAATCCATTGCAATATGGCAGAACCATTCTTTTTCGTTGTCACCACTCAGTCAGATGTGCAAGCTCCCATTGGTGCCTATTGTTTTGGATTGATGCACATTCTCAATTGAAACTTTGGTTTTGAAAATTCACACAGGTGTGTAGAGGCTTTCAATCTTAGATGAATTACAAACCTACGTCACGCGGGTTCACTGCACATGACGGTTGCAAAAGTCGAACTGGGAACCATGTTGTGTTATGCGGTAAGATGGCATAGCGAAAGTCTGTAAACGGTAATCTTAAATTTTACTGGATGCCATCAACCCACACCGCTTTCAAAGCAAACCGTCTGCATCTTTTTAGCTGACAGCTATCAGAAGATCTGACTGAAGCGAGGACCAAATTAAAAATGCTCGACTGCAGTTTGCATTTTATAGTTCAGTCCACGGTAAACCCAACACATTAACGCTGATCGATTTGGTTTACAACAACCTGTGTATCAGTAACTGATGAGCTGTATGCTAATTTAACAAAAGAATATTGAACAATACAAACTAGCTTCCTAGCTAACTTTAACTTTGTAACAGTGTCTAGCTAGCTGTTGGCGCTAAGCTAACTACCAGCCAGAGTTTTAATCTTGTTGTAGTTATGTCAAACTAAAGTTTATTTTTTCTTACATTGCATCAAACTGAAATATACCTTTTTATAGCTTCTCAATGCTTGGGCATTTCGTTTCATCCGTAATTAACTGGGAGGGTGCTACGGCAAACGGATCTGTCAGATGTTCACCACTGACCAAGTTAATTTTGTCGAATAGCAGAGCTTATCACAGGGTGACAGACTACGGTGTGAGTATTATGTAAATAATATGTAATTGCTGTATATTTATATAATCATAAATTTTTTATCACATCGAACACGCTACTTTATCGCTTACACGCTAACGTTTCATCGGAACGTTAATTCACAGGCTTTTTCTGCAAGCCAGATGCACTCGCAGAGCGAATGTTTACAAACTGGTAATTGGTCTATGTAAATAGCTCACACTGACTCTGGTAGTACATGGTAGATACAGGTCAGTGGATGGGTGTAAAACAATACTTGTCTGAATGCACAGTAACAACTGTGGAGTTTGGTCAAGGGGTAATTATGGTATGGGGTTGTTGCTTCAGCATACCACAAAACTTATCACGCTGTTTCATCATTAAAAACTATGGATACAGAATGGAATATTATTTCCAATTTAAGGGGAATGAGCAAATACGTTTTGGCAATGTATTGTTAGCCAATTGTGTTGTGTGGAGGAGCTATTTTTAACACGTGTAAAAAGGCGTAAAAAGTTGTTGGTATTAGTTGCTAGTGAACTTATTGTGCACTTTTACACAAAACAAACAAAAGAAAAACAATTTCAGGAATATAATATATTGTAATTTGGAACCAGATTCTTTAGCTTAAAGAAATACAAATTGTAATTTCTCCAAAGAGCCTGAGGCTAAAACCTAAAGAAAAAGCCACAGCCTGCGTTTAAAGCATTGTTTAAAAATTGTATCTAAATGCAAATTCTCCTTCAAACTAACTTACCCAGCATAACTAGTTTAACAAAAGCCCCATTTCAAGGAATTATTATGCAAGGAATTTCATTTCCTCTCATCTTAAAATTCGATATTTTATAAAAATTTAACAACTGTCATTTATCTTACGCCAAAGCAGATTTATAGAACACATGTATCTATAGCCTTATCTTAGCTTAAACAACAGCCAGCCACTGTTGATTTTTACAGAAACGATACATCTATAACTTTGATGCCTTCTGTTAATTAAAGGCACAGCGTGTACGATTCTGCCGCAAGACGTTGCCATTTTATCAGTTGGTAAACAAACATGATTTGAATGGTAATGAGAAATACGAAAACCAGACAAATCAAGAAGAAACAAAGAATATTTCCTCTATTAACAGAACTTGTCCACTGCGAGTTCAACAGTGCGAATGTCCTTTACACCCAAGAACAGCACACAACAAACAAAAGATGATTTGGCTACTCAGTGTGTGTAATAATGGCAGACTATTGTATCCCAACGTTTGTCACATCACAAACAAAGGAATCAGAAGGCTTTTAGAAGGCTTTAACATTTGCACAAAGAATCGAGGAAATGTTGATTTTCATCTAAGCTCCCCTTTAACCGTTAGAAGTCTCTGCACACACCGTTGCGTTTGCCAATCACACCAGATGTTTTCAATTAAGTAGGAATGACTCAATCTACCACCTATTGTTTAATTTAAAAAAAGCTGTGTGAGGGCTTTACAGGAATTGTCTAACACAATTGTTATGACACAATTTTGAAATTCAAATTGAAATGAGGGAAAATGTGCAAGCATTTTTAAGTTTCCTTTTACAGACCCCAAATCAGCACCATCTAGTGATTATGATGGGAAGTACAAGACCTGTGATATGGCCTGTCTTTTTCAAAGTCCTGAAACAAAAAGCGTTTGTAACGGTAATGCAACATTTTATACAATTTTCACATTGTTGGTGGGGGTTTATGAAATTTTATATTTTCTCAACGCTTAAACATAAAAACTCATTTTAAATTGTAAAGTAGTAAAAAATAAATATAAAAACACTCAAAAAGGCCCTGGACTTCTAAGGGTTAAAAACAAAAGTCTGCCACTCAAAATGCAAACAGAATATATCATCAGATGTTATTTTTTTACTTAACTGAATTTCACTTTAACACGTTTTTACATCATACATACTGCCCCTTTAAGTGCTTTAAATACTTGTGTTACGGGGCTGGGCCCCAGAATTCATGGTATACTTCCACGTGTGACTGCGATTAAATACAAGTTGGTTTGTTTGTTAGCGAGTGTCAATCTCATTAACACACAGAAACAAATGGATGAATATTAATTGAAAAGCTATTTTGGAAATGGTGACAACTTCCAAAACAGCTGATGTTTTTCACAGGTTTGTCTTCCAACTGCCAATGTCTTTTAAAAAGACTAAAAAAAGCTTATTTGTGACTGCAATAGTGTGCATTTCACACAGAAAGCAGCTTTCTGAAAGGAAAGAGTGTACAAGTTGAGAGAGGGCATGTAGTAAGAATCTCCTTTCTTTGAAAAGAAAAAGCACCATATAAAAAGCTTTTTAAAAAGCAAAACCTGAAGCAGCCTGTTTCTGTTATCTCTCTCTCTAACTGTACCAGATACACGAATCAACACGACAGATAGGGGATCCCACAACACCAGGAGTCCTCCAAATAAAGTGACAATATTCAACAAAACAAACAAGCAGTTTCATTGGGGTATTTGTTAGAGTGGTTAAATCCACTTTAATTTGGGAAGGAACAATTATTAGTTAATACCCAATGGAAGGATTTACGATGCACATCACTTTCCAGAGCTAGCCAGTGTTACTGGAAATGTCAACCTGATTGTCAAGTGTTCTCTCATTGGCTGAGACACAAGAACATTCCCAATGCTACGACGATCTCCAGCCACTGAAAGCTTCACACAGTTCTCGGCTGAATGGAACACTCTGAGGTTAAAGATGGGTTTTTGATTGCTTCAGGAGAGGTGGCAGAAGAGTCTGCTAATGCTGAAATATCATGGCACAATCTGGAGTTTCCCAGCCTCCCTGCAGTCATGAAGCGGCGGGAACTTGTATATGCTGCTGCAGGTTATTAAAAGTGCAGTATGTAAAGGCTGAAACCAGGCGTGTTAATTAAAAACAGTCCTAGACAACTCCTCTGGTCAGCCAGGGTCCAGAAGTAATGTGTAGCTACACCTACGTTTAGCAGAAATATTAAACTTGTTGGCAAAATGCTAATTTTATCTAAAATTCACACACCAACATTTTTTGATATGGTTGATTTTTTTTTTTCCCAAAACATTTTACAAGACAAAGGGGGCTGACTACAAAAATATACTTGCAGCCAATCAGGAGTAAAGAGTTTTGTGGTTAAGGAGTCCCAAACGTGTGTCAAAACAGGGCATGGCCATTTTGGCATATTCAAATGTAAACATTGTCTCCAAGAAATCTACTAAGCTACCTGTAATACATTTTAAAAGTATGTTGAGTAACACAGAGGTAACTAATTATAAAACAAACAAGGACCATTGTTCAGATAACAAGCAGAACGAGGGGAAGATTGTAAGTGTGCACCATGTGACTGGTGCTACATGCTAACATTACATAACAGAAGTCCATACCAGATACTAAAAGTGCCCCTATTATGGATGCAAAAAGTTCCAAACTACAGGCTGAAATGCTTGGAACTCAAACTGAGAACCTCATAGAACCTTCAAACACAACACACTCGTGGAAGTACCATATTTTTCGCCGTATAAGACGCACTTTTTCCTCCTCAAAACTGAGGGGGAAAAGTTGGTGCGTCTTATACAGCGAATGCAGAGCACCACGGAGCGGAAGGCGGTCACGGCCGTAGGAGAGGCGTAAGAGTGGCCGCGGCTTCGGCCAAGCTCCTGTTATGGTAAAAATATACCTTCTCAATTGATAATAAACACTGGAGACCGTTTGAGAGAGAACACAGCAAATGCGGCTATTTATTGTAAAGATTTAGCAGTCTCAACGCATTTCCTACACACGTGTTATCCGCATTGGAAGAAGAACCTCAAGCCTCTCTGGGCGGGACCGAAGTATGACGTGTGCTCTTAAAAATTTCTCAAATTACATTTCTCTAAATGACCACTAGATGGTAGTATTATATAGGAAAATTCCCCATCACACTCCGGAGCCGTCGGTGCGCGCTGACGTCATCGCCCATCTCTGCTCGTCGATCCTACCATAGCGCGGATCGTAAGGTGCAGGTATGAAACATTACAGCCTTTTTTGTTACTTTTACTGTTTACTGACTGTTCATGTTACATGTTTGGAATATAATAGTTCTTAAAACTGCTGTTAACTTTTACACAGTTGATATAAAATATTTTACTACAGTATTTGGTTCAGAATCTTTTTTTTCTAGATCCTCATTTAAAATTCTTAGATGCGTCTTATATGGCGTCTTATACGATTTCTGCAACATACCAAGTACAGTGCAAAAGTATTCTAGGTTCTAGAAGGGTTACATTTTTTCAGTTACTTACAATGGCCATTGAAAATATATATGAAAAACAATATATATTTTCAAACAAAGTATATTGAAGATGACAGCTCCCTAGAAACCAATCTGTTTACCCTAGCAACCAAGTTTTCTGGACTATCTCAGCTTTGGTAAATGATAGTCATGGGGGTTTGCTTATGTAACTTATAGCAACAAAGTACACATTATATTATGTCGCAGACCCCTCCATAGCAACCTGACTGCTTACCATAGCAACCAATTTGGCAGAACATTATCTCAGCTAAGGAAATTCAGAGACATGGGGGTTGGTTTTTATTACTCAAATTGGCATGGGGGAGATTGTAGGATGTATCACCCATAGCAACCAAACCTTCTACCTTGGCAACCTTTCCAATTTGGTAATGAAATACATTTAAATTGCAATTTACAAGCCAACATCAAAGTTGTGCATAAATTATAGTCATTTCTGAAGAGAGAAATGGTTGCTACAAACACAAAGTTTCAAGATATTAGTCACTAATATTTAATATACCGCAACGTTCCATTGGTTAAGTAGGCTCAAACTCATGAATAATTAGGATTACAGGTGCATCAATGAAATGGACTGGTCTAAAAAAAAAAGTCGGAACCGTAGAAGTCAGAAATGAGGACTAAAACCTAGAAACTACCCCCTCCCCACAATAAACCATAAGACATTCAATTTGTCTGATATAATGTTTAACACATGCAAGCTTCCGAGTTTACATCTAGTGTATTGTGGCCATTTGAAAGTTGACTTTAAAAGCATTGACTAGAAAAACAGCAGATTTTCACATCTAAAACTGCAGTAAAGGTCATTTTCAAAAATCCATAATAGGGGAACTTTAAAGAAACAAAAATCCAACATCTTGTACATAGTATTGTACAATAATTTCTTTTGATATATTGGGAAATGCATCCGGTACCCACAAAATGTCTATAATGGCAATTTCATAAAACTCCCTATTTTACCCCCAACTGTTTGTTTTGGTGTGTATCTAAGTATAAACTCTCCGTTAGGCTTTCAAGGGAATTTACTTGTGTTAATAGGCAAAACGAAGCCAAGCTGCATTTGGCGCTAACTCTGCGATTTGCATATGTTCATGTTGGACCCTGGCGACACTTCCACACTCGAGCACAATTTCAGCAATACTAAAATCCACCTAGATAAAGAAATAAGTTAAGAAGTGAGAGAGAAGACGATTCCCAACACACTTTCCCTGGAGAGATTGAGGCAGTGTACATTTGGTATGACACAGACCTCTTAAATCCTGCAAAAAAGACTTCCCGAAAGAAGGAAAACTGAGGCAAGACGAAACTATCCGACTGTGAGGTGACGGGGCGATGTGTGGCGTGATGCCTTCACTGAATGAGTAGACTCCTCCACGTGAGGAGAACGATGCTGATTAAAGACTATTTAGGCGCTGCATGTAGGAGGGAGATGGAAGAAGGGAATGTTGGGTTAACAGTCGCTGTAAGCTCCGTTTTTATCATTTTGGTCATCTGCGACCTGGCCATATTCCTCATGTCCAAAGTTCCGGTTTGGCTTTATTTCGGTAACCCCACATTTTACCTCCAGCTTCCTCCTTGCTCAATGTTCACTCGTCATCCATCACCTCAGTCTTGATGTCTGCAGCAGATCCCCCCTGTCTTGCCAACGCTAGGATGCTATGGTTGACTGCAGCCATTTCCACTGCCAGGGCGATGGGGTCCTGATGCTCATGTGGGCCACCGGGCTCATCCTATAAGCCAGCACACAGAGAATATGTTTAAATATAAAAATTCTCAATGACTGTGCGTTCTAAATACAAGTTTGTAGAACCCATGTGACCGAGTACCTGAGTTGCAAGAACCCTATAGGAATCGCTCAGAGTCGCTCAGAGAGTTTTGCGGCTTTCTGCCTAAACATGCTTAAAGTCACCAAATTCACCCCCCCCCCACACACACACACACACACACATGAAAATGTATGTAAATGTGTGGCAAAATGACTCTATAGCGCCATCTAATGCATTTAAGCTTATGTTGGACTCTTGTACGTAAACAAAATGTGTCCTCATGTGTCGGCACACGTGTAGGGTACCAAGACTTAAATATAAGCAAAATGGATTGCGTTTCCAAACTCGTCAGGAAGTTGGCTATTTCACAAAAATGTCTAAAAATGTCGACTTTTGCTTGTCATACTTTATCGAACTCTTAGAGATTTTATAAGTTCATTTCCAAAAACAATCATCTTTTCTTAAAGGATATTGGATGCTAAATTGCAAATCAGACATTCTTTAACTAAAAAAAAAGACAGACAGACAGGAAAGTCTGCAAAATGTAATTTTCATTCCTTTTTCATTCCAATTGTAACACGTTTTAGACCAGAACACATTTGTAGAAAATCAGCAATAAGTGACGTATGGGTTCGGAGTGTTTCGTAGTCGAGGGGCTGTAATATATTATATATATCTTCATAATATTTTACATATATTATACGAATATAAAAGCTTTATTGTAAACCGGTTGTTCAACGTGAAAAGAAGTGTGGATAAAAAAGGAGGGTATAGTGGTACCACGAGTTACGAAATGTTCGAGATACGAATTTTTCTTTGTTTTCCATTTTTTTCATCTATTTATACTGTAGTTTCTGAGAGCCGTTGCACGGATAAGGCGTTTTACATGTAAAACTTGCTTTGACATACGAAATGTTCGAGATCCGAACGTGACCATAGGACGGATTAATTTCGTATCTCGGGGTACCACTGTATTCACTTTCTGAGTTCCGTCACATGATTGCTCATTCTGTGTTTCTGGCTATCTGTCCCTTCCCTTCTGGCATCCCCAGGTGTTTTGTGTTATCCTGTTTATATATTCCCATGCCTACGTGACCTTGGCATGGGACCATTGTTGATAACAACAGATTACAGTCACACAATGCAAGCCGTGTGAAAATAGTGAGTTCGTGAATAAAGCCTGGTCATTGGTTGATTTATTTTCGTTTGTTCCTCATCCTTTGGTGAAGTCTTTTGTTATTCAGGTTTTCCTTACGAGGGTCTTTTAGGTTTCCCTTTATATTAACATTATTTGTTTTTGTGATCAATATACTATAATAAATATGGCTTTCAAGCCAACATGTAATTTGGATGGTATTGATGGTTTATTACTTACCAGAAAAAATCTGTCACAAATGAAACAAAAATGTAAATAAACAATTAGATTGATTGAATTTAAATAGTTTCTTTATCTTAAGTTTACAGTAATTACTTGCATATCCAAAAAGTCTCAGTCATTTAATTTATATTAATCTGAAAAAAATGTAATCGATTGACCGCACTAATACATATGAATATTTCATATCAAGTGGTGGAGTTTTGATATTTGAAAATCATTTCAAAATACATTGAATGAAGCCTTTATCAGTTTATTCGGAAATAATTCTTTTTGAAGGAATTCAAGCATTCCTAGAGCTCAGGCCTCAAATCAGTGTCTAGAGCCTCTCTAATCATCTCTCTGTCTCACTTTTCTCCCCCCCCCCCGCCCCTCACTCTCACAACCTCAAAGCCAGTTCTGTTGCTGGGAAATTTTTCCTAATCTCAACGAATCATGAGGTTGAAATTATAAAAATCATAACATAAGCAGACGCCAGACATCACCCCATTGTTTTATGTCCCTTGGTGCATTTCTTTGTTTTCCCAGCACAAGCGATTTCAAACTGATCTTGTTCTGACATAATAAAACAATATTGATATGAGTTTTAGAATCCTTTTCAATATTCTCAACCACATTCTTCTACGAGGAAAATTGTACTTTTTCAAATTTAGAATGATATTTCTTGAAACATATTCATTTGGAACCATATTCAATCAACGGATGACAGAGTTTCATTTTTAATGATTGACCTCATAAGATTTGAAAAAATGTAGTAAGAAATGCAGTAAAAGCAGACTGCATCAAAGCAAGTCTTCATAAACTTGTACAATTTAATTAAAAAGAGGAATCCACCAAAACACTTTAATTAAAAAAAATGTAAATGAAAAAAAGATCTTTGTGCTACTGCTATCAATATTCATGAAGCGGAAAACGTACCATTCCCAGTACGTGGTCAGCAGGCACCTGCTCAGTGTAGTCGTTCCCATCAACCTCATCACTGTTGGACTGTGCACCGGGGCTTTGCACATCAATGCCATGACTCTCCAGGATTGCTGCTTCTTCGAAAAAAACAGACCTTGCCATAACATATCTGCGCTCATTTGCATAGACCTGACACGACTCAAGAATTGGAATAATTTTTCTGCAAGTTCCATATTTCAGCCTTTAAAGAGGCAGCAGCCGCCTAAAAATCCCATATTAAACATCAAAAGTTCTTTTTGTCCCCAGAGGGCTTCAACATTACCTATGTTAGCTCTTCTCTTGATTTCCTTCCGGCGATTAGCAAACCAGTTGTAAACTTTTAGAGACGTGACCCTCTCCAAATCAGAAAGCTTCTTCCCTTCATCAAAACACAGAAGAGCTCACCAAAGACGTCTGAAGCTTATAAAATCATCAAGTCATGTTCTAACTTTGTTACCTGGTTTCTGGATGACTGCATTGCAGGCGTTGGCGATTTCCTCCCGTTTGGCTTCATCGGGATACTGGTTTTCATTAAAATAGCTGGAGTAAAATATAAAGGAGGAAATTAATATGCCAATGATACATTCTGTTTAATGCTAACCTTTAACTGCTTTAAAAAAAATACAACAAAGAATTATATTCTTCATAGAGACAAAAACACATGAAAAAAGTATTTTTCTTTTGTCATGAAATTCCAAAATAATTTAACAGCTTTAAAGTAAAAGGCACCAAGGTCTAACTCTATTACGCTTGAGGACAATAGAACCCCATTAAGTGTTTAATGAAATCAAAAGCGTACATAATTTTTCCTAATTTAATGAGGAGAACTTGGTGAACATAAAATTAAAATGATATTGTTTGTTTTTTTTCCTTTGGGTTTAATATCCTGTGGTTTTATTAAATGAATTATAATTTTATACGTACAGTATACCAGTATACAGAACCACTGACAGTTGGCATGAGCAATGGGAGAGGGAATCCTAATTCTTGCATGACCTTTGATATTTTTTTTTTTGTGGGAGTGGAAAGTTTAAATCACATCATTTACAGGAGAGCTACAAAGCTATAAAAGCTTGCATAGAAGGTTTTTGACAGTGAAAGTGAGAGAGGAGAATGTGGGGATTATCTTGAGGTGGACCCTGATTACGAGGCATTATCTTCAGATGAGAATGGAACTCCTAGTGTTGACCCTCCTGTTGTCTCTTAACCACCAGCAGACACATTACCTTTCAAAAATGGAAAATTATTATAGCATCGCTCCCCACTTGAACAGCAGGGTAGACATAGTCGCGCTAATGTCATAAAAATGGCTCCAGGGTTAAAATGCAGTCTGTCTTGTTCAAGGCATAAAATCAGCATTTAAAATTTTCATAATACCATCAATTAAAAAACGATAAACTTGAAATGACAAACTTAGAGGGGAGGAGGATCTATGGGGAGGGCTGGAAAAACTTTGATGTGACTGATTTGCAGTTGACATCATTTTGGCAGGAGTTTACAAACGGTTTGAAATAGTTTTTTCTTGGCAAAATACTTAATAGTGGGTTTCTCTGTTCTTGATCTCTTTGATATCATTATCATAGTTTGATATCATAATATAGAGCCTTAACATTAATGGTGAAATATAAAAACAGTAACAAAATGCTACTTTTTCAGCTCAATTAAAGAGCTTTTTTATGGAAATGCAAAAGTCGCTAACTTTGGAATGAGTTTAATAAGAGCCTAAAAGTGCTGGAAGATTTGTGTACCGTATTTTTCGGCTTATAAGACGCACCGGCACATAAGACGCACCCAATTTTTAAAGAGGAAAATCCAGAAAAAAAGATTATGAACCAAATACTGTTGTAAAATATTTTATATCAACTGTGTAAAAGTTAACAGCCAAACATGTAACATGAACAGACAGTAAACAGTAAAAGTAACAAAAAAAAGGCTGTAATGTTTTTCTTTGCCCCCACTCATCACTCTAAAGTCCACCATTCGTTATCACCATCACTGTTCCAGTGCAACATTGTCCCCACATTAGTAATACCGTAATAGCTAGTAACATTGTCACTACATTAAATAATAGCTAGTAACATTGTCACTACATTACTAATAATAGCTAGTAACATTGTCACTACATTACTAATAATAGCCAGTAACATTGTCACTACATTACTAATAATAGCCAGTAACATTGTCACTACATTACTAATAATAGCCAGTAACATTGTCACTACATTACTAATAATAGCCAGTAACATTGTCACTACATTACTAATAATAGCCAGAAACATTGTCACTACATTTACTAATAATAGCTAGTAACATTGTCACTACATTACTAATAATAGCTAGTAACATTGTCACTACATTACTAATAATAGCCAGTAACATTGTCACTACATTACTAATAATAGCTAGTAACATTGTCACTACATTACTAATAATAGCCAGTAACATTGTCACTACATTACTAATAATAGCTAGTAACATTGTCACTACATTACTAATAATAGCTAGTAACATTGTCACTACATTACTAATAAAGCCAGTAACATTGTCACTACATTACTAATAATAGCCAGTAACATTGTCTATACATTACTAATAATAGCCAGTAACATTGTCACTACATTACTAATAATAGCCAGTAACATTGTCACTACATTACTAATAATAGCTAGTAACATTGTCACTACATTACTTATAATAGGCAGTAACATTGTCACTACATTACTAATAATAGCCAGTAACATTGTCACTACATTACTAATAATAGCCAGTAACATTGTCACTACATTACTAGTAATAGCCGGTAACATTGTCACTACATTACTAATAATAGCCAGTAACATTGTCACTACATTACTAATAATAGCCAGTAACATTGTCACTACATTACTAATAATAGCCAGTAACATTGTCACTACATTACTAATATTAGCTAGTAACATTGTCACTACATTACTAATAATAGCTAGTAACATTGTCACTACATTACTAATAATAGCTAGTAACATTGTCACTACATTACTAATAATAGCCAGTAACATTGTCACTACATTACTAATAATAGCTAGTAACATTGTCACTACATTACTAATAATAGCTAGTAACATTGTCACTACATTACTATTATTAGCCAGTAACATTGTCACTACATTACTAATAATAGCCAGTAACATTGTCACTACATTACTAATAATAGCCAGAAAACATTGTCACTACATTACTAATAATAGCCAGTAACATTGTCACTACATTACTAATAATAGCCAGTAACATTGTCACTACATTACTAATAATGGCTGGTAACATTGTCACTACATTACTAATAATAGCCAGTAACATTGTCACTACATTACTAATAATAGCTAGTAACATTGTCACCACATTACTAATATTAGCCAGTAACATTGTCACCACATTACTAATAATAGCCAGTAACATTGTCACCACGTTACTAATAATAGCAAGTAACATTGTCACTACATTACTAATAATAGCCAGTAACATTGTCACTACATTACTAATAATAGCAATTAACATTGTCACTACATTACTAATAATAGCCAGTAACATTGTCACTGCATTACTAATAATAGCCAGTAACATTGTCACTACATTACTAATAATAGCCAGTAACATTGTCACTACATTACTAATAATAGCCAGTAACATTGTCACTACATTACTAATAATAGCCAGTGACATTGTCACTGCATTACTAATAATAGCCAGTAACATTGTCACTACATTACTAATAATAGCCAGTACCATTGTCACTACATTACTAATAATAGCCAGTAACATTGTCACTACATTACTAATAATAGCTAGTAACATTGTCACTACATTACTGATAATAGCCAGTAACGTTGTCACTACATTACTAATAATAGCCAGTAACATTGTCACTACATTACTAATAATAGCTAGTTACTTTGTCACTACATTACTAATAATAGCCAGTAACATTGTCACTACATTACTAATAATAGCCAGTAACATTGTCCTTACATTACTAATAATAGCCAGTAACATTGTCACTACATTACTAATAATAGCCAGTAACATTGTCACTACATTACTAATAATAGCTGGTAACATTGTCACTACATTACTAATAATAGCTGGTAACATTGTCACTACATTACTAATAATAGCCGGTAACATTGTCACTACATTACTAATAATAGCCAGTAACATTGTCGCTACATTACTAATAATAGCCAGTAACATTGTCACTACATTACTAATAATAGCTAGTAACATTGTCACTGCATTACTAATAATAGCTAGTAACATTGTCACTGCATTACTAATAATAGCTAGTAACATTGTCACTACATTACTAATAATAGCTAGTAACATTGTCACTACATTTATAATAATAGCTAGTAACATTGTCACTACATTACTAATAATAGCCAGTAACATTGTCACTACATTACTAATAATAGCTAGTAACATTGTTCCTACATTACTAATAATATAATAGGCCAGTAACATTGTCACTACATTACTAATAATAGCTAGTAACATTGTCACTACATTACTAATAATAGCCAGTAACATTGTCACTACATTACTAATAATAGCCAGTAACATTGTCACTACATTACTAATAATATACAGTAACATTGTCACTACATTACTAATAATAGCTAGTAACATTGTCACTACATTACTAATAATAGCTAGTAAGATTGCCCCCACATTAGTAATAATACAGTGGTTCTCAAACTTTTTTAGTCGAGCCCCCCCCCTTTAAACAAACACTCCCTAATAGCAGAGCACGTTACTTACGTTTGTTATCTCGTATGTACATGTGTGAGATGTACCGTTGAGAGATGATTTGAGTTTGAGTTTATTAAAGAAGAGTATCAGTCATTGAGAGCGTTTTGTTTACCTCACGCAAGCGCGAGAGAGAGAAAGAGAGAGAGAGCGATAGAGAGAGAGCGAGCGCTGGAAACAATCGTATGCTTTTTGATTTTGATTTTTGTCAGCTTATGAAAACCCAAATAACTCCATTAATAAAGGATCAAACTGTCCAAGATTGTGAAACTGTCCAAGTGAATGTTTAGCGGAAATAAAACCCTCACAGACTGAAGACAATGCTTATCGATCATCATCTTATCGTCAGGCTCAAAAAACATAGCAGACAAACTATGAGCTGTGCCCATTTCACATCTTGAAATGTATTTTAGCGTGAGAAAACGGGTTTGTAGCGTGAGAGATCACTCAAGTGCAAGAGACTTACGTTGGGAGACACAGCAGTTGATCTCTGTAGTTTCGCTCGTGACGTAAGTATGGATGCGGATGCCAAAGGCATTGTGGGAAATGGAGTTTTTCCCCCCGTTTTCGTTACGTCCGCGCAATGGCAGAGATGGGCGATGACGTCAGCGCGCAGCGCTTGGTAAACAAATATGGCCGCGGCTTCGGCCTAGCTCCGGAGCTCCGGAGCTCTTACACCTCTCATACGGCCGTTACCGGACTTCGCGGCGGTTTGCATTCGCTTCATAAGACGCACCAACTTTTCCCCTCAGTTTT